>CALNHX010000813.1:0-282290 GCA_940337035.1 Agriotes lineatus
ACTGCAAAATAAAATAGACATTCTAACTATTTCTGAAACATGGTTAAACGCAAATATTTCCAATTTAGATACAAATATTGAGGGTTATGTTTTTATTCGGAATGATCGTTGTGGACGTGGAGGTGTTGCTATTTACATACAAAAGTACATTAATTTTTCGCGTATCGATGTTGGTCGTGTAACTTTTGAGCAAATTTGGATATCTGTAAATTTTTTAAAAACAAAATTCATTATCGGTACTTTTTATAATCCTAATCAAAAAGACTACAAATTATTTCTTGACGAATTTGAAAATTCTATTATTGCATGCATGTCTTATTCTGAAAAGATAATCTGTTTAGGTGATATTAATATAGATTTGTTAAAACCGCACCACACCTCTACAGCATACATGCAAATTTACTCGAATCTCTTGGTTTTTATCAAATTATTAATCAACCTACAAGGGTATCAAACAATTCTGCTTCGCTTATCGATATAATAAGTGTATCTGATAATTCATTAATTGTTGATAGCGGTGAAATTGATTGTCATCTAGCTGACCATGATCTTGTGTTTTGTGATATTAAAATCGATGTATGTACCTGCCCAAATTGCATCAAAAATAACGTTTCGTAATTTCAAAAAAATTAATCTTGACTTATTTCAGGCTGACCTTAGCGCTATGCCTTTTCATTACATATTTCGATCACCTGACGTTAACGAAAAATTGCGATTATTCAATGAAATGATTTTGCAGTTGTTTGATAAACATGCTCCTCTTAAAACTTGTAACTTCACTAAATCATATGCCCCTGGATAACTGACAACTTAAAATACCTTATGTCGTTAAGAGATAAGGCTAAAGCCAGATTTCGAAAAACTAAATTACTTCAGCACTGGGAGTACTATAAATCTTTGCGAAATTTATCTACCCTCTCATTAAAGAATGAAAAGAAAGCATATTTTAATTTTGTATCATCTAATCGTGATAGCACCGCTTTATGGAAACATTTAAATATTCTCGGCCTTAGCAGAGAAAAACATACCGTTATACCAGAAAATCTGAAGGATCTTAACATGATCAATGATTACTTTGTAAATGGTATTCCCACTGTTAATAATAATGGACAGACAGTCCCTCTCGACATTTATAAAGAGACCACCTACAAAAATTTAAATTTTACCTTTTCTCCGGTTGATACCACAACTGTATTCCAAATTATGAATAAAATCAAATCAAATGCATTTGGTAATGATAATATTAATATAACTATGTTAAAGCTGTGTTGTCCGGTTATAATTCCCTACGTCACCCATATTATTAACTCTTGTATTATTAGCAATATTTTCCCCCAGTGTTGGAAACATGCAATTGTCATGCCACTTCCTAAAAATAAGCAACCGACCAAAATTAATGACCTACGTCCCATTAGTCTTCTTCCGACGTTGTCCAAACTATTTGAAAAAGTTATTCACTTTCAACTTAACACTTTCATTAATAATAATAATGTTTTACCTCCGGTGCAATCTGGTTTTCGATCTGGCTATAGCTGTACTACTGCTTTGCTAAAAGTAACTGACGATATTTTAGGTGCCACTGACGAGTGCAAGGTCACTGCACTTGTGTTGTTAGATTATAGCAAGGCATTTGACACAGTGAATCACGACACTCTTATCATAATTCTAAAATACCTGGGGGTTGGTCATGCTGCTACCTCTTTAATCGCAAGCTATCTTTGTAATCGAACACAATCTGTCAGTTTGGACAATAATATGTCTAGTTCACTATCAGTGAGTCAAGGAGTTCCACAGGGATCAATTCTGGGTCCCTTGTTGTTTTCAATATATACATCTGTGGATATGTGTTTATGCAACATGTTAAATTCTCAAAAATTCATATCTATGCGGATGATACTCAATTATACCATTCATTTAAAGCAGCAAACTGGAGGAATGCTGTTGATGAGATAAATTTGGATCTGCAGTATATCTATGATGTTTCCGTTAAACACTCACTTAAGATAAACCCCGACAAATCTGCCTCGTTACTGTTCGGTAATAAAAATATCTGCCATAATTTAGTTAATATTGCTAACATTAATATTAATAATGTTAAAATTTCTTTCGTGACTAAAGCCAAAAGTCTAGGTTTAACGCTAGACAATACTTTCCGTTATAGAGATCAAATATCCAAATCTATTCTTCAGAGTTACCAACATCTTAGAAAGCTCTATCCTCATAGGTCATATTTAAACTGCGAAACTAAAAAAAAATTGTGCGAAGCTTTTGTTCTTTCGCAATTTAATTATTGTGTTCCTGTGTATCACTCAACATTAGACGCCATTACCGCCCATATAATTCAAAAGATTCAAAATGCTTGCTTGAGATTTATATACGGCATTAGAAAATATGAGCGTATATCTTACAAGCTAGTTGATGCAGGTTGACTGACAATGCAAAATCGTAGAATACTGCAGTCCCAATGTCTCTTTCATCAAATTTTATCAAACAAGAATCCTCCTTATTTATACAATAAGATTACCTTTAGAACTGATGTTCATAATATTTCTACTAGATTTAGAGGCCAAATTTCACCACCTCTCCATAAAACAACCTTATTCGAGCGGTCATTCTCGTTTCAGATATATGCAATGTATAACAGTTTACCTTTTAATCTTAAAGTCTACAGTTCTAAATTATTTAAATCAAAATTGTATTTAGACCTTTTGCAAAAACAATAACTTGTTTACCGAACTGTCCACAAGTTAATGCCATATTTTGTTTGTTTGTTTGGATAGCAGTACATCTTTTCAGCGTTAAATATTTTTTGTTTCACCGTCACAGAATATCTTTAGTTTTTGTAAGGTTTGTTTTAGGGTTAGGAATTCATTCTGTGTCATTTTGTTCTTGTTTTTTCTCAAGGTTTAGATGGTAGAACAGGAGTAGGGTTAACCAAAACTGAATCTCGCCTTGTGGTTGATGTGCGTTTGCAATAGATTAGTTTTTTTTGTGTACTCATGTGTATTTGCTTCTTGTATGAGCGCATCAATAAAGTTTATTATTATTATTATTATTATTATATCCCTCAGCTATACTTGCAGAGATACTTAAGTGTACTTATGTCACCACCGCCATCCGCTAGTAAAGTCGCTGAGGTGCACCGTAAACAGTGCTCTGTATACAGTTCTGGTTGAGACAGAATAGATACGATGCTATTTGTGTTTTAATGTGTCATTAATGTAATTCAACCATAATTTAGTCGACTCATCGCAGCGCAACCCTCATGCTAAACCCATAATTAAACTAGAAGATAAAGAAGAAACTTTTAAAAAGATAATAATACTTCTTTTTATCTATAATACTATAGTATGTGATACTTTCAATTTTTGGGTTTCGATAATATGAAGAGATTAAGGTTCGCGTACATCATTATTATCTGCATCAAAATAAATGTTCTATATCCTCATCTTTGGCTTCGCTGTCACATTCATCGAAATTTTTAGACTATATCTCCAAATCGTTAATATCTCCAAAATAGTTAACTTTAGACACACAATTTTATATTAAAAATATTAGCTTCTCGACAAAATACTTTTAAGCAATCTAAATATAGGGCGTTCTGTTAAAATAAGTAACTTAGGTTCGCCACACTTCAGTCGCCTCGTATAATCAATACCATAAAATCGGTGGTCTCTTTTATTTCTTTGTATGTATGTATATATCTTTGTTCGCTATTTCCTCCGAAGATGGACCGATTAAATTGTATGACAGCTAAAAATTTTGCTAATTTTTAGACTTAGATCGTAGGCCGATTTTTATTTTCAAAAAAAGTACGAAAAAGTAAAGTAAAATTATTTATATTTAATTTAATTAAATCGGGTAATTAGCGAAGCGAAGCGTAGCGCGGGTGGTTCACTAGTTAGTTTTAATATCTCACGTCACTAATCGGTAACCATTGTAGTCAGTCACTTATTAAACAATCAACTAACGAACTTACTAGAAACCTGAACACTGCACGACTGCAAGGGTTACAAAACTGCAATGAAGCTTTTTATGGTAACTGGCGGCCACATGTCTGAAATTGGATAAAAATGTAGGTACTTATTGCGCAGTGCAATGTACTCGAGTACCCGAAAATGTATTCGAGTAGACGGATATGTACTCGAGTACACGTAAATGTATTTGAGTACAGGAATATGTACTCGAGTGGACATAAATGCGTCAAATACAAGTACAAGTACATTTAAAAAAATGTACTCGTGGACTAAGTACTGAGTACACTAAAAGTACTGAAGTACCGCACAGCTCTGACTGCACGAATAGTGTTACGAGGTATTACCCACATAATAAAATTAACCCACACGGCCTACGGTCCTACGGCCTTGGTAATATCCAAATAACACTACTTGTATAGCAAATAACTATACTCCTTGTTATATTTATTAATTTTACTTTTATTTAAATTATTGATTGTTTTAACAAAATTAATTATGTAAAATTCGTTATTTATTTTTCATTTGATGTTTAATGTCAGCCTCAGTAAAGTCTGATTTAAGTAGCGTCAAACCATAAAATTTGTAGTAGGGTACCTGATTTAAGTGTCTCAGTTTTTGAGCATGCCAGTGTACCCAAAAGACTGCATATCAGATAAAGTCAAACTTTACGTGATATAATTTCATGAATTTCCCCAAAGCCTTATGTACCGAAATTAAACCTGTGTAGAGTCCTCGTTCTCCTACTTCAATTTGACATTAAAAGTGATATTTTATTATATCTCCCTATTTTTGCTACCACAGCTATGATATTTTAATACATTTTTATAAAATAATAAAACTGTATCATGTCATGTTTGAACTTGAGCCGATAAGTAGTTTTGAGATTTGACGAAAATCCAAAAATAAAAATTCATACAAAGACATATTTAGGCTCTTACTGCTTATTTTGGTGTTAATAGTAGCCCTCTACAAGATGATTTTTTGGAATACCCTGTATTAAATATAAATTATTATTATAGCAAAATATTTCTGCAAATTTTCTACAAAATAATAAGAACAATCCGAATAGCCCAAAATCTAAATTTGCATCAAAAAGTGACGAAGGAATCTGAATTAATTGCGCAGCCAGCCGTAGAACGCAATTTTCTCGGCGACCATTAGTTCAGTTCGAAACTAAGTGTCGCAAGCTAATTTTTAACGAGGCATAATGGAACTCGATTAAATGCAAACCGGAATAACCTCATTCAAAGTCAATACGCCCTTCGTGCAAGATCATGTTCAAATTGCTCTTTACGACACTGAGCTTGCTCTCTCTGTACTCGTCTGCAAGCCCTATCGAAGCCTCGACAAACGGTGCACTTAGTACTAATCATGGTAGTTCTTTTGGATTCAGCAAGTCGGGTGAGTACTTTTCAAGATTTTTCCAAAAATTAAAATTTTTTAAAATAAAACAGTTCTTGATCTCCAGGGCTTCATAGTGCTGGCTCAAGGGGGAATTACGGGGAATCATCTGGTGCTAGTACCAACAACTATAAAATAAGCAAAATTCATGGAACTGGTAAAGCCGAAGCGAATCCCCCCGTCACGCCCAACACCGAAAAATTGTTTGATGAGTTAATTCGCAGAAGAGGAAATTCTAATTGGAGGTATCGAACCCCAAATGCTAACATTACCAGCAGTTCTGCTTCGAGTGCTGCACACCAACCATGACGCAGACTCGCCTTGGAACACATTAGCGTTGGTCAGTGTCATTAACACGTTAATGATGGGAATTATATCATATTATTTGTTATTACAGTGTATGGTTTGAAATAATTTCAATAAATGTTACTGAAAGGTTTTTTGTTTTGCTTAAATAGACAACGGTGGAAGAACTGATTCAATAACTATTTGTGTAAGCTTTTTTCGTTTAATAAATGGCCTACTCAAGATTTGTATCAAAGTTTATAAATTGGTTTTCCATACAACCACTTCATGCTGATGTAGGATTTAATAAATAGCCCGGTGGCTATTCTGTTCTATTGAAAATTTTATATTTAAAGAATTATTTAAAAATAATCAGCATTGGTTATGGCTCAAATGTTAAAATGTTGATACTGGAGAAAATAAAAGTTGTCTAATAAAATAATACATCATATGTTACTATTGAAGTTACACGGGCTTAGGTGGATATGATTGGCTATAACTTGGGAGCAGATTTTTATTTGAAAAACTAGTGACTGGAAATGAATGCAATAATTGATTTTAGATCAGTACAAGACGGTGTCACATCAATAAGGATGGTTATGCTAAAGTAATTTAATTACGCTGAAGTTTACTATGAAATTACCTTAAAAGTAATGCTAAATAATGTTAATACATGCTAAAATTAATATTGAATTACAAATTCTTTAAAAAGGGTAAGATTAGTCACATAACGCATGATGATAATTACATGGATGTGAGCACAATTTAAGAAATATTGCACATGAGTCATATAAATAATGTGTAATTGTAAATGAAAAATAAGATAGAAGATACCTGAAAGCATGTTTAAAAACGTGAACTAAAAATAATAATTAAAATATGTTAAAAATGAACAAGTGACAAAATTGTTGGCATTTACAAATAAAATGTCACTTACTAGGTAATAAAGAAGATAATAATATAAAGATAATATCTCCAACAAGTAAAATTTTTATGTTGCGGCTGGTTTTCATAGCTTAACTTAATAAAACCCAGTAATCAAATTGAATGGTGTCTAATTGAATTAAGGGTTGTAAATGTTATATTAGAAATATAAATTAATGTATGGACCGTAAGTAATAAAGGTGGTTCATGGTTGAGTGCAACTGAGTATGACGTTCGCTGCTTTCTGAATCGATAGTAATAACTTTATGGGAAAGAATTCGTGCAGCTGGGGTGCATCTGGAGTCGGCAGATAATCTTGAGTTCGGAGTTCGTTGCGGTTCTTTATTTCCAGACTGCCTAGCCCAGCGGTGAAGTTGGAAGTAACCCCTGAGAAAGAGAATGTCTGCGGCGTTGATGTGGTGAACTATCGTTAATATCTATAATGTTTGCCATTATAATGTGTTTAAACTAGCACAATAAATTGTTTTGATTTTAAACCATTAAAACTGTCCACTTTTTCATTATCATCGACCACGATTTTGAACAACAGGATTCTATAAAATTACGGTGACAGTCCGAGTTATGCAATCCATTATTCTCTCTTTCTGACAGAATGGTTATCTGTACGATGGCCCTATATGCGCAAATAATAAAGCGATGAAGACTTGAAAGAGCTCTGTATTTTTTAATACTGTTTATGAATGGGCTATATATTGCAAGTCATTTTTAAGCTGATACCCTTTCCTTCAAAATACAAGGATAAGCCTGTATGTTACGTAGCTTTTCTGTCCGAGTTTAGGTCTCTTTGCAAATTAATGTAGGTAATTCACATTACTATAAGTATTTCCTTTGACCGTTCAGTCTTATTATAAATATTTAAATATTTTTGCTTATTTTGTACATAATTATGAACAGTCGTCCCTGACTGCACTTACCCGTTCTCAATCAAGCTTGCTTCCTTCAGCACCAGTTCCATTGCAGAACGACTACACACTGTAGTTTTTTAAATCTCCGTTACAACCCATATTACGTCCAACGTTTTTTCATGAGTGTTTAACGTTTTGATAACATTTTAAATAAACTAATTTCATACTTGCCGCAGCGGCATCTCAATTGCAATTTTGCTGACATAGGCAGTTACATTGAGCACAATATTATTAATTGAAACAATAAAGGTATCCGAGGGCGTACTAGGATTCATAGAGTATTTACAGGGTGTATTCTTTAAAATGGTGTAGTTTCCCCCTCGTTTGCCGTTATAACCAGGGTCGTCTTAAGCGGGGGTGCAAAGGGGTGCACGGCACCTCGGCGGCAGAGTTTAGGAGGCGCAGCTAGGCCTTGTGTATTCTGCTTCTGCTGAAATGTCAAGAAAGATACAAAAAATGTGTATAATACTTAATAAAAGGCTGGTTACTGTAATAGATAAATTAGTAGCAATTGTGAGTTAAATATTTATTTATATTGAACAAAACATAAACATAGTTCCACGACCACAAGGCGCAAATAGTTGAAATCGCACTTCGTTATTATATACTGCACACTTCGTTCGCGCAGTCTCCAGATGCCGTCAAAACAAAAACTTTACTTGCACGGCAATATACAGTTCTTATACAATAATAAATTGCATTCGCAATTGCAAATTGAGAAAAGACTTTTTTTAAATATTTAAACGAAGACTGGTTTTTTTCCCAGCCATTTTGCTTACTAACCTTTAAAAATTAAAGTTCTTTGGCTTGTCCAACAAAGGTAGATAATTTCTCGATTTATTTGACTTAGGCCATCGAAAGGGGTCTAGGACAACTCGGCGCCGCCATCTCGGCGCCGCCACTTCGGCGCCGCCATCTCGGCGCGGGGCCAGCTCGGCGCCGGGACAACTCGGCGCGGATCCATCTCGGCGCCAGCCAACTCGGCGCGAGGCCATCTCGGCGCCGAATTTAAATTCGCAAACTACAGTGTGCACTACGTAAGAAAATTATTATAAACAAATCATAAATAAAGTGATCGCTAAAAAGCTGGCATCAAATGAAAAACAAATATTTAGAATTTCTTGGAAAATTAAACATTAACGACCCGAGGTAATTTCAAAGTGATTACAAATGGGCCAAACAAAAGTTGTCACATGACTTCCGTTATCAGTAAAATTTTACATTTTTTTAAAATAATTACGAAACGCATTGATATTTATTATGAAATAAAAAACTTTGTTAAAAATATTTGTTTTTCCATATCAGTTTTTGTTAAAAGTAAAATTCTTTGATATGGGACCTAAACATAAAAGAAAATGTGAGAGGTCAAAGTTGGCAGAGGATTTTGAAATAGGAGCCTACATGTTGATTCTAAACAATTTTTCTTAATAACTTTTTGTCGTATTTTCTACATAAAAGGCACGCTACTCTACAGTAAAACAGGTTTTTTGAAAACTTCAAAGGCATACTTGATTTTTCAAAACTGAAATGCTGTTCGAAATTCGCCTTTAACCAAGCAGGGCTAAATCCCAAAAAATGAAAATTTAAATCGAGAATTTTTTACCTTTTACAAGAGTCCTTTCACCTATCCGGGGACACACTGTATACAGGGTGTCCGGAAAATGGATTGGGACTTTTCAACTCCATATAGCGTCCCCTAGCATCTCCAGAAGTGCCACGGTTGACTTTCCTGACACCCTGTATACAAAGTTGCTTAGTTTAGCCGCTAGAGGTCTTCAAAAATGATTAGCTTTTTTAAATCTTTGATAGATTTTATTCATGTTTTGGTCATGAGTTTGTACCAGTAAACTACTGCATTTTGTGGAATAAACCTTAATTTCGAAAATTACAGGGTGCTTAAAAACGTCACAATAAATTATCCATCCATATTTTTTTAACCGCCTGTATAATCACTACCAATGGTTTTTTGTGAATAGCTACTTTAATTTAGAAGCTATTTTCGCTCTTACAAAATTTTTGTTGGGTAAACGGTTTAGCCACAAAAAATAGTTTCTAAATTTCTACAAGCCTGAATCAGTAACTGTTACTTAACACTAGGGTTTTAGGAATTTAGAAAATAATTTTTTTGTGGCTAAACGTTCACTCAACTAAAATATTGTAAGAGAGGAAATATCTTCTAAATTAAAGTAAAATTGTAGTGACTATTCAACTCACATGTCATCTACCAAAAACTGACCAATTAAAATACAAGATTTCACTAGTGGTATAGTGAATATTTTTTGACAATTTTCACTAGTGAAAATAATCGACAATTTTCAATAGTGGTATAGTGAATATTTTAAACAAATTTGATTTTTATTAGAAAAAGTCAATAGTAGTGTTGTGTTACTATAGAAATTGCGTAGTTTGTTGCTAGATTTATTGAAAACTAATTTGAAAAAGTAGTTTGGTTCATTAAATAGTCCATCGAATACCATTCTTAGTCAAAGTTAAGTAGATTATTTTTGCAGTGGTATCACTACTCATGTCTATTGCGCTTAGGATTAAGACTCGTGCTAGCGCACTCGTCCTAATCGTACCAAAGCGCAATGAACATTCGTGACACCACCCCAAAAATAGTCGGCATAACTTTGACTACTCATGGTATTATAAGTGATTATTCAAGGAGTTGAAGCATTTAAAAAAGTTAATCATTTTTAAAGCCCTCTAGCAACTAAACTAAGCAACTTTGTATATATGTGAGTTGAGTTAAATTATCATATTTTGGGCAGAGGAATTTGTGGTCTTCCATTGTACACGTATTTTCTGGACACCCTATACACAGGGTAATTTTTAAGTTGATTCTTTCCTTTTACCAGGAAATAAAGTTAAAAAAATAAGTATTTTTTTTATTTACCACTTTTCCGAAATATCAAAACTAACGGAGGTACAGGGTGTTTCAAATTAAAAACTAAACTTTGGCGCAAAGGCGGCTAGACAATTTTATTTTTGTTTATCTCTGCTGTCAAGCAATGATCTGTCAACTAGTTTTTCATTGTAATTTTCTTAATGTTATTGCTGCAATACTGGCTCATGTTTATGAAAATAATGAATGAGTGAATATGCTTATTATTTACTGGGAGTGTCGTCAAAATGCCGCTGCCGCATCGCTCTTATACGGGGAATGTGTGTGTAGAAGCGAATGCTGATAATTTTGATCATTTAAGTTAGATTAAGTTTAGTTTAATTTTCGTTAAGTAATTTTAGTTCATACTTTGAAACTTCAACACCTTGTACCGCCGTTAGTTTTGATATTTCGCAAAAGTGGTATGGCTTACTTTTTTAGCTTTATATCCTGGCAAAAGGGAAGTCACAACTTAAAAATTACCCTCTATATACAGTGTGTTCCCGGATAGGTGAAACGACTTGTAAAAGGTAAAACATTCTCGATTTAAATTTTCATTTTTTGGGGTTCAGCCCTGCTTGGTTAAAGGCGAATTTCTAACAGCATTTCAGTTTTGAAAAATCAAGCATGCCTTGAAAGTTTTCAAAAAAACTATTTTATCTACTAGCAACAGGATATCGTACATTTTCGTCATAGAAACAAAATATGAAGAGCTACTCATAACTCCCAAGGGACTTGTCAAATTATTTCTCCCTCAAACTCATGGTAACAATGCAACTACAATTAACGTCTCAGCAACCATACAATGAGGCAATCCTTGATGTTACTTACATATTCTAATTTTAAATGTCATTATAACATTTTGAAATTTCATACTATTTTTACGAATATACTAGTAGATAAAATATTGTCTGCACCACTGGAGATATTAATGTTCTTTACCTTCGGTTGACTTACAGACCTCGGGCCAGAGCCCTCGGTCTGTAACACATGTCAATCTCACGTATTGTATGCACCACGGGAGATATTCATGTTCTTTACCTTCGGTTGACATGTCAACCTCACAGAAAAAACATATTCATATCTCCCTTAATGCATAAATATCTATTTTGTACTCATGACTTCAAAATTCATATTTCCCGGTCATTCCCGCTACGCCGAAAGTTACTTTTCCCGCACTGCAGTGTTTTTTACTTTTCAACAAAAACTAGGGGAATTGTGTTTTTTGTAAATTTTTATAATAAACGGGCTACGCGCGCTATTGCGCGGTCTACTCTATTCAATTTACAACCATTTTTAGGCCTATTACGTTGGCCCATTTCCAAGCGGGCCCTCGGGGCTCCGCCCTTCTCCAAGAAGTCCTTCAGGCCTCCGGTCTTCTCCAAGGGAGCCCTCGGGGATCCGTCCTTCTTCAAGGGGGCCCTAGGGACTTTGTCCCTCTCCAAAGCGGCTCTATTGGCTCCTCCTATCTCTAAGGGGACCTTCGGAACTCCGCCCATTTCAAGCGGGCCGTTGGGGCTCCGCCCCTCTCTAAGGGGTCCTTCAGGGCCCCGCTTCTGTCCAAGGGGGCTCTCGGGCTCCGCTCCTCTCCAAGGGAGCTCTAGGGGCTTCGCCCTTCTCAAAGGCGGCCCTTCTCCAAGGCGGCCCTCGGGGCTTCCCCATCTCTAAGGGGGCCGTCGGAGAGCCCTCTACAAGGGGACCCTCGGGACACACACGTCTGGGTCGTTCTCCTTTATTATATAGAGGATTGTCCCTCGTTGGTTTAATTACGCCTGCAAACACCAGAGGCGCTGTAAACGTCGACAAAAACTAACAGGTGCGTAGGATAGGTATAAAAGTTTAGTGATTTGTGCTGTCAACTGAGTAACGCACTACATGCAGCACTCCCTTCGGTCGTGCTGCAAACAAAGTGTTCATTCGGGAAAATTACGAACTTGTTAGGTAAATAACTATTACTGTAGAGTAGCGTGTCTTTTATGTAGCAAATACGACAAAAAGTTATTAAGAGAAGTTGTTTAGAATCAACATTTAGGTTCCTATACCAAATTTCAAAATTCTCTGCCAACTTTGATCTCTCACATTATCTTTTATGTTTAGGTCCCATGTCAAAGAATTTTACTTTCAACAAAGACGGTTATGGAAAAAACAAACATTTTTCAAAAAGTTTTTTATTTCATAATAAAAAAAATTGTTAAAAATAAAATTCTTTGATTTGGAAAATAAACATTAAAGAAATACTTGTCATATAAAAAGCACTTTACTTAGAAAATGGTATGCTTCGAAATTATTTAAAAAAACCTAAAATTTTACTGATAACGGAAGTCATGTGACAACTTTTGTTTGGCTCATTTGTAATCACTTTGCAACCACCTCTGGTCGTCAGTGTTTGATTTTCCAAGAAATTCTCAATAATTTTTTTTCATTTGATGACAGCTTTTTAGTGATCACTTTATTTATTATTTTTTTATAATAATTTTCTTACGTTGTGCACAATGTAGTTTGCAAATTTGAATTCGGCGCCGAGATGGCCTCGCGCCGAGTTGGCTGGCGCCGAGATGGCTCCGCGCCGAGTTGTCCCGGCACCGAGCTGGCCCCGCGCCGAGATGGCGGCGCCGAGTTGTCCGGCTTCGCATCGAAAGTAGGTAATTTCCCAATTTATTTGAATACTTTCCCTGACGTTATAAATAAATTCTTCGCGCTTATTTGTCTTAGTCTCTTATAAAGATGCGTACTGACTTGAGCATTTTTGCGCGCACGAACGATTTGCACGTAAAATTACTCTAATCAGTACCAGCTCGAATGTGCGTGCGCGTACGCGGCAACACGCACGAACGCAATCCATCGCTTGTCGGTTTTATAGCTGGGTACTGACTTGAGCATTTTTACGCGCACGAATGGCTTACGCGCACACACGCTCGTGCAAGTAAAAATGCTCAAGTCAGTACCCAGCTCTAGTACACGCAAGCGTGCCAGTGCTATACCGCAAGCGAAAACTGTGGAGAGGCAGTCTATTTTGAGGAGACTTGTACGAGGTATCTACAATAGTGCCAATCAACTGTAAAATAAAATGAAAGTTACATTGGCTTCTGCTTTTTTTACGTAAAATACTAATAGTTTGTCTGCCTGCCAGCGCTATACCGCTAGTGAAAATTGTGGAGTGCCTAATTCGAGGATTGTTGTACGAGGTATCTACCAATCAACTGTAAAATAAAAGGTAAGTTATATAGTAACATTTTACCCTCCTGAATTTAACTTTAGTCCTGGTAATTAATTCTGGTCATCTAACGTTTTGTCTGGTTTGATATGACTTCCATTAATTTCGAAAGGGCTCCAACGTTTATTAATTCTTACCTCGGTTAGCTCAAATCGGAGAAATATATTTCTCAACTCAAATATATAGGGTACGGTAAACACCATATAATTGCCATCAATATAATGTTGTTAGCTAGATAGTACAAATCAATCAGTAGGTTTAATAAATTAAATTGTATATTAACAAAGAATATGTTCTTCTGGGATCGTGTTGCTCTGGTTTGCTGGTAAACGGCATCCCTTTAGCAAGTGTGTACGAAAGGCGGTTATTTAGCCGGTGAACACTTCTTCTTCCTCCTCTTCTTCTTCTTCTTCTTCTTCTTTCAATAGGTCTGAGACCTGTTTAATCCAAAATTATTGTTTTTGCGACACAGAAGACCAACTGCCCTTCCATCGTTTCGGCGGTCTTTCTACAGGTTGTGATTTTTCAGGCTTGCTATCTCTTGCTATTTTAGGGAGTCGATTATTAGGCATTCTGGATATATGTGCGTCCCACTCGCTTCTTCGTACTCTTGCCCATATTACGACGTCTTGTACATTGCACGTTCTCCGTTCTCTGATAGTTTCGTTGGTATCGTACGGTGAACACGGAAGGCGGTTATTCTGCAGATGAGCCGGTACGGAGGTTGCAGCCGGCGTCGTGCCAAATATAGGTTTTGGCCCTGTTGGACGGATGCCCCCAAAGCGTGACCTTGTGGTTCCGAGGTTTGTTAACGTTTGCCGGCTGTGAACTTGTGCACAAAATAAAGAGATCTAGCAAATACCTGTGCCTCTTGGAGTATGAGAGGGTAGACTCTGCTGGTGATCGTGCTTCTGGAAGGCAATGCGTTGTTGTCAGCGTGAATGTGCCGCGTAATTTTGCATGTGAAATTTGTTGATTTTCGCTGGCAAATTGGTTTGACAGTTTGGTTCTTGCGGGCAGCAAGATCCCCAGGTTCGGGCTCAGGTGGCTGGTTTTGCCTTTAGGGCTACAGGAAGGCGGTGTGGGACGTATTTGGGTGTCCCTACAGATAATTTAATTGCCACAGTTAATTTATTCGCGCCGTTTCAGGCGGAGCGAAGAATAAAATTCATATAGGTGCAGTTAATATTGGAAAGTTAATATTAACTTGGATTACGGTCGTGGAGCTTATAATGATCAGGATATACGTTTAACAGACAGAGAGACGCTGTCACAATTTAAACGCCTAGGTAAGGTCAGGTCAGGTTCTGGAGACGACGTTTAAGGGACAGAGACACGCTATCAAAATTTAAACGTTTGGAAAGGATTTCGTATCAGGGAAGTCTAAAGTCGAGACTGGACAGGATCAGGACTGGTGGATTCAAGTCGAGACAAACTCAAGTCTGGACTGGACAGGATAGGTGATCTTAAGTGAAGTTCAAACTCCTCGGGCCGAGTTATCAGAACAGCTGCTTCAGGTATCGTTGAGTGGGAGGCGACGCGGCCGGTCAATCAGCACAACTTTGTGCATAGCGGGTACGGATTTGCTATCGTTGGTTCGAGCGCTGGTTAGATGTAACGCTCGAAAGTCGATGTATCAAATTTAATACATTTTGTGAATAATTAAAATTTGATGCAAAAATTAGCGTTACAATATTAGCTTCTGCTATTTATGTAAAATAATAAAAAAGTTGTTAAATGATTGCAGATGACTGATGGGAGAAATAAACTTTGTGGTTTTCAATACCAAAACCCAAAAGCAAAAAAGAACAAAACGACAAAAAAATTACGAGCTTTATTAAAAATTTTCTTGAACTAGAACATTAAAAAGGTTTAGCAGCAGCAGAGTCACCCTCGGTATCAGTCGCTAAATTTTCTGATTCTAGCACTGAAACTTCGGAACCGCAACCTAGTGCCGATGCATTAACAGATCCTGCTATTTGGCCACAGTTTATTTTTTAGATAATATTAAATTATCAATAGTTGAAATCGGGCCATTACAAATCACGAATTCTATCTATCTTACAAATGATTCAAATCGATTCTTTTCGGCTGCGTATTTTCTTAAAAAGGTAGGAAATAATGAAGTAGTAGTTTGGGACTGGCTCATTTATTCAAAATCTAGCGATTATGTATTTTGTGTTTACTGTAAGCTATTCAGCAGCCTAAGATTCGCCGACGACATAGTCTTGTTCGCAGAAAATGGTCATGATTTGAAGAAAATGAATACAGAATTAGAAAAAGAATCAGTAAAGATAGCATTAAAATGAATATAAATAAAACCAAAACTATGTGCCTAGAAGATCCAAACATAGAAATAAACAATCAGAAATTAGAAAACGCAAGAGATTATATATACCTAGGACAAAGAGTGACCCTAAGCAAAGAAAACAAGAAGATCGAAATTGAAAGACGAATAAGGCACGGATAGGAAGCTTTTAGAAAATTAAAGAATATCCTCTAACAAATAAAAAGATACCCTTGCACCTGCGAACAAGGCTGTATAATTTATGTATTTTGCCAGTGGTTACATATGGCGCACAGACCTGGACCTTTACCAAACAAATAGTAAATAAACTAAGAGTATCCCAAAGAGCTATGGAAAGGATATATAGGAAATATATAAGAAACAAGACCAAAGCAATAGACATAGTAGACAGGGCCTCACATCTTAAATGGGACTATGCAGGACTATGCCCGGATAAACAACGACAGATGGAATGAAAAGTTATGAAATGGAGACCGTGGACTGGCAAACGTTCAAGAGGAACTATGCTCAATTCTGGGGGTCTTGAAAGGTCGGAAGAAGAAGAAGAAGATTTAACAGCTCTGTGAATGCCTTAAACGATAAAATAGCTTACAACCATTATCTAGAAATATAATACAACTCGAAATTGCCAAGAAAAAAAGATCCTGCAAAATAAATTTAAGCTAAAAGAAGTAAGAAACTATAAAAATTACATTACTAATGATTTTACAAAGAAAGAGATATGCAAAAACAACTAAAGAGAAGGGCACCAGTGGAAAGTAACGGCAAAAAGGTGGTCACAATTGGGTACAGCAAAGTAGTGATTGAGGGTGTTGGATGGAGATGAGACCAAGGGAAGGAAAAGTTAGAAATAGATATTGGAAATAAATTCTAAAATAAATAGAAAAAGGCCGATGATGAGGAACCGCGCGAAGGATAAAATGGGAACACAGACAAATTAAGAGGAAAAAAAACGAAGTAGGTAAAGAAAATATAAATATTAGTCAAGAAAGTCAAAACAATAAAGAAAACGTCGAAAAGTAAAACATTAATATGGATAAGTACTTGCATATAGAAACACGGAATGTTATGGGTACGTGTAAAAAAGAAGTGTTAAAACACTTGATTGAGAAAATTGCAAAACATAAATTTGCTTTAAAAGATAAAATGGAATAATGGAATTGGATGACGATATGTTCTTCAACAGTGGAAGAGTCAACAGGTATTTTTTGGCTTTTGGGAACGGGTATTAATGTGAGCAAAAATATTAAGTCAGGTATTGTAGAATTTGAACTAGTATGGAACACAGGGTATGATTTTTGAAGTTAATAAGTAAATATCAGTAGCTGACTTTGATTGACATTCATGGAGCAACCGAGAAGGCATGTATGAAGTAAAAAAATCATGTTTATGGTAGAAAACAGGAGACAATATGAAACTGCACTCTAGAGGTAATTTTGAGCGAGGCAAAGGCCTCAAGATTTACAAGTAGGATGTTTTGTACCAACCATAGGAAATGTAGTAAGATAGCTAGAAAAAGAGCACGGGAGGGTAAAAACGACGGAAACGACGAAAATAGGGTACCGGAAGCTAACGATACAGAAAAGGGTATACAACTGGCGTGAAGAACGGCAAGATATCCTGCTATACAGCCCACCCAAAAAGTAGTGTAATGATCGAAGCGAAAAAAAGGATTACGAATACAACAAGGAACAATGAAAATAAAGGCAACATACAAATCACAAAGAGATTAGTAAGAATGACAAGGGACACTGTGGCAACGATAAAGAAAAACACACAATCTGTTAAAAGAAGCAGAAAGATGTACATTGATTATATGGCCTTACATGAGAAAAAAACATAAGGGGAATATAATAATGAATGTACATAATTACACTTTATTAAGAGTGATAGCAAAGATGGAAGAAGGGGAGTAGGATTTTTAATAAAAAGTATATTAATACATGCATGAGTAAAATTCACACCAATAAAAGATAGGATGTGTAACATAAGAATTAAAGGGAAATATAAAAATACAAAAAGAGAAGAATGTTTAAAATAGATTTGTTAACGAAAGAGCACACAAAAACATCGCGATATGATACAAATAGCAAAATAGGTTATTTCAATGCCAAACTGGGAAAAACAAGATATACACATACCTATCATAGGAAAGCACAATATACATAGAGAATCAAACGAAAATGGCACGGAGTATATACAATTCGCAACAAACCATAGTTCTTACAGAAAAAATTATACAGAGCTGGAGAAAATGTAACACCTTTACAGGAAGACAAAATTGAATAATACACCGATGAGCAAGAGTTAGTAAAAGAGAGAGAGCAGATAAGGTCAAAAAATTAAACAAAAAAGAAGACGCATGAATGCCTCACTGCCTCACCAACACCACCGCAAAAGATAAAAAATTTCTTAATTGAAGAACCACCAAAACTTAAAAAATGTAGACGTCTCCACCAATCGTAGTGGATAGAATTAATAATTTTAACAATTTGAAAATGATAAAATTATTAGAATAAGTAGTATACCAAACGACAATCGCTACTACTTACTAAAATGCTAATAGTACATGTTTATTATTGCATTATAAAACTAAACAAAACATGACATTAATCAAAGTAATGGCTAACAAACTGCATCACACTTGCTATCCAGAAATTGTAGTGGATGAACAAGAAAAAGAGCTACAAGATTTTACAGACCGATGTTAAACGGTAATTGAGAACCAAAGAACCCTTAAATACGTGTACGTTAACCTTCAGACATAAAGAAGATGTAAATAAAGAATTTGAAATACAGCCAATTAAGAATCCAAGCCAGTACCCTAACGTAAATAAAATAACAAAACCACCAGAAAGAATACGTCGTCTGATCAGACTCTACAATTGATCCTGAATAAATTGACCAAACATGAAGGTTGAACACCTGTTCTTGAAGTGTGAATAAAGTTTAACCAGTTTAGAACACTAGGCCAAAGGAGCTACTACCAAGCAGAAAAACTACCAATTTGAGAATAATAGAGTGGAAAACCAATGTAATTCTGCATTTTATTGCCCACCAAGATATTCATTAAAAAATAACCAATCGATACACTTCCTCACGAAACAAGGAAATAAATTCGTTGTAGCGGGTAAATATTCTTCTGCAATTCCAACAGAGAATATCTCTACTTGAGGATTAGCGACCCTGCCTACGTAAGCTCTTGAATTCTCCCACCTCCTACCCCTGCTACATCATGACCCAACATTAATCCCACGCGCACCTATATTCTTACCCCCTTATATCCTTATATCCTGGCGTTTTAAAAGCCAGGCAACTTTAAAGAGTATGCAAATGACGAGTTTTAAAGTAGAAATACCCCAGGTGGGTAAGCGTAGGGTAGCCCAATCTGCCTCATGGAATCTGGGGGAGACAAAAACTTGTTTTTACAAAACAAAAAATCTGTAAAGGGGTTTACACGAATCTTTCCTTGAGCGAATTTGATCAATTTACAAATAAAAAAATGTAGTCCGCTGGGATTCGAACTGCGAGGAAAATATTTCGAACCATTTTCTGGTCTACCGCTAGGGTAACTGAGCCACGGGCACGTTTGAAATTGAAAGAGTATCTTGCGTTATAAAGCACCATACTATTCTGTCCCATTTGTGGTGTTTACACTGTATCTGCTAAGTCTCAGCTTCGCCAATGATAAAGCCTGAGCTATGTGCAAATTATTACGTTTATCTTTTGCAAATAACGAATTCCTTCGTCTTTTAGACGGGCGTGTTCAAAGTAGACGAGTTTCTGCTGCGTTATAAAGCACCATACTATTCTATCCAATTTTTGATGTTTACCTGTATCTGTGAGGTCACATTTTCGCCAATGATAAACCTGAGCTATGTGCAAATTATTACTTGTATCTATTTCTTAGGCAAAGCAAAACTAAACAAAATTTAATTTTTTATGGTGCTCTCCCTGTGTATATTTATTTCTACGAGCTTTTTTCGGCTTCATGCCAGATAGACATTCAGGGTGTCCCGTGACTTGATTCCCATAGTTTAAGAGCGTATTCCTTGCACAATTTTAAGTCGAAAGTGCCTTATACACGTTTGTTCAAAACTCAATAGTTAAGGAGTTATGGGCAATGTTAAATTTAACAGAGTGTGTAGAATAAAGTAATATAATGTTTTGTTAATTAAGATTTTTTTATTACTAACACAAATTTAATTAAAGTTTTGGTTCAAACACGATTGAAAACATCCGTTAACAACTCGAAAACCCAGCGGCGCAGGAACTACTGTAATTATGGGGGGCAACATTTTTTTTGAATGGTTTAACCTGACTAAGCTTTATGTTCGACTGTTTCAAAAACACTTTGTGATAGTATTATTTAGCGTCCATAAAGTGCCACTATCAGAAAAGAAGATTGTATTAGGTTACTGAAAACTTTACAAAAAATAAAAAGAAATTCATCTTTAATACCTTACGGTAATAGATAGTTATTCTTGATATTAATAAACGCAATTAACCTAGAAGAAGTGCACTTCAAAACTATCAAATGTTTCAATAGCAACTTGAAATGATATTGTAGATAAAAGGAAATCTTCTGCAGTGCAGTCGAACGTAAAGCTTTGCATGCAGCTCGTACATAATCAGACCTTATTTGACTCTTCCTCTTTACCGCTACGCTAAGCTCGCTCTGCATAAAATAGACTCCAATAAAGTCTAAAGTCCTACATTATATACTTGATACATAAATAACTATAATTGTTACAATTAAGCTAAAATGATTTTTTTTCAATTCCGTCTATCTCTCTGTCTGCCTGTTGGCGGTATAGCTCAAAAACTATTTGTTGGAGGAAGGCGATATTTTGCATGCATATTATATATCTACCTGGCATAAAAGGGAAAAAAATCAGAGAAATATATACAAGGTGGGCACCTTCAAAAAATAAAATTTTGTTCATTTTGATTTAACTGAGAATTAGACAAAAGTAATCATTTGTACATAGCTCAGGCTTTATCATTACCGAAAATGAGAACTAGCAGATACAGGGTAAACATCACAAGTGGGGCAGAATAACATGGTGTCTTTATAAGGCAGCAGAAACTCGTACTATTAGAGCACGGCCGTACCTCACTTTTGCAAGCGGGGGCCCAAGCGGCAGACTAGAAACTCGGCTTAAAATATTCGCCTGGGAGCGCAAATTAATAAAAAATTCACTTTTTTTGCAAACTGATGTAATTCGTGTAAGGGAAGTTCAGTGTAAACCCTTTTACAGATTTTTTCATATGAAAGTGCAATCTTGGAAAACCATTGCCAACAGGAATTGTCACTACATTGTATTGTGTTGCTACATAAACTTCTGGTTACTATTTTTGCAATAAAGATAGGTTTTATGTTGACTGATTGACACTGTAGTTATTTTAAATTGTAAGTAGTTCTGGCTATTATAATCTGAAATTGTCCTTAGTGCAATACATACCAACTAGTTAAAATCAATGTGACAATGCTTTTTTATTTCTGCGCCACTTACAACAGAACAACGAATTTTAGCATCTTGTATAGATTAATGTGAAAACCCTATGTATTTTTAAAAACCTTATGAAATATATCAGGGAGACAAATTACACTATTTGCCCTCCCAATATATTCTATGAGAGGGCAACGGCCCCCTTGCCCTCCTCCTGTTTCTGCGCCCCTGCGAAAACTCTTCCTGGCGCTGATTACTTACAGATTACTTACGGCACGATTCCACTTGAAATTGAAAATTCCTGCGAAGAAAAGTGTATCAAAGAAACTAAAAATTTGCGATGAGGACCAGTTTCGCAACATATTAGAAGACAAACTAACAAAAGAACCCACTTTAGAAACTCTAAACGGCACACCCGAACACCTATGGAAAATAGCGAAAACTGCTATCCTGAACACTGTAAATGAATTAACGAAAGGCCCTCAACCACAAAAACGTCAACACTGGATATCAGATACAACTCTGCAGATAATAGAAGAACGACGACAACTAAAAAATACAGGTATTGAAACGCAGAACAAAAGGAACAGATATGCGCAGCTAAACAAACAAATACAACGACAATGTAGAGAAGATAAAAATGTAACGATTCGCCCAGTCGAAACGCGTTTTTGTGAATTAAAATCAATTCGCGCGTTCCAGCCTAGCGATTTCTACGTTACAAGTTTGAATTTTTCGCACGCGCGGCCGGCTACGTCATCAAGAGATCCCTGCTCCACGTATTGCGCTGCTCCCCCACTTAGAATGTCCGAGGTGGTTGCTTGATGCACGAAGCACGAAGAGGAGCTATAAAAGCCGCTTCTCGTCCGTTCCAAGGGGCAGACTTCATTCATACATTCATTCGCATTCATTCCAGTATCCTTCCAGCCCCAAATCATCTTCAATCCTGATCCTGTCCGACCGTTTAAAGAGAATTTCCTGTCTATACTTCGAATCCCGATAGCCTGTAGTATTTTCCCGTAGCTACTGTTGAACCCGATGCCTCCGCTCCTGGAGACCGTGTTCCTAGCTAGTATTTAATTAAGCCCATTCCCCGAAGAATCAGCTTTCAGAAACGAAGCCTCACGAGTGGGGAAGCCGTTTCGCTGATTAAACTAATACCTGTTACAATCCTGAACTAATAATTATACAAACATCTCCGGGAGGACGTTAGTAAATAATTGTATCAAAATTTCCTGGAAGGCATATTCGAGACGAGGGTTTAACAACCAGGCCGTTTCATATGTCAATTTCGTAACACTAAAACCAAATCCGCCGGCTAACATAACATTTGCCCGGCCCGAGCCTAACAAATTTCTTGTTATTGAAGGCCGACACGTAGTCGCCCTTCAGATTGCACTTAATTTCTGTTTGACTACAGGTTCGTACTCACCGTTTCAAACATCTTCCTATTGTAACACCGGAGATCGACAGCGCCGCAACGATCTTAACCTATCTTGGGCCGAAGACACGAAGCAGTCCCCCAGGTGGAATACGTCGACGATAACTTCCCCTCCGGCCGCATCTTGCACAAACACTTCTCCGAATCCCCGAGAATTGCAACGCTATCACGGTGTCGTAAGGCGAAAAACATAACATATTCGAATTAACCTATATTTGCAGCTGCACGCGGTTTCAACGTCGAACGTGACATTCGAGTCCGGAAGTTGGCACCACTGCGAATTACTTTGGGCAAATCGTCTTCGCAGCCAGTGGCGTTCCGTCGTTTTCTGCAGAAGGCGGCCAAACGGACCTTCCACACACAGATGCAAAACGGGTTGCCGGGGCGTAAGGAACTGGCAACTGGACGCCCAACATAATTAATTAAATTCATTGTGAAATACATTGTATTTGGTTCTAATGAATAATACCGATATTTGTAAATATTGAACATTATAATTACACAGTCTAAAATTATCCTAGTGTTTGTTTGTTAATTTCTAAGTGTATATCTGACTGAACCAAATTAACTCCGACTGAGAAAGCTACCCGAAGGTAATTTATTAAATTCATTAGCCCTAATTAGTAGAGGGTGAAGTCCGTTTCAAAAACAACTGTCTAAAGACGACCTGTGCTGAAACACAAAAGCATGCGGAACATAACAATACGAAAGACCTGTATAGACTAATTAGGCAAATAAATAGAAAGTTTGGATCTTGCACGTGGATTGTCCAAAACAAAACAGGGGAGAAAATCACGGATATCTAAGGAGTTCTAGAAGTCTGGAGATGCTACTGCGAAGAATTGTTTAATGACGGCACCCATGCGGAAGATGTGGAAATGAAAGAAAATGAACCATCTGTTCTAAAAGAGGAAGTCAGATTCGCTATGAAAAAGCTCAAGCCGGACATATCACCTTGTATAGACAACATACCCTCGGAAATTGTTAAAGCCATGGGAGAAAGCGAAGTAGACATCTTTCACAAGATTATCAAAAAAATATGGAAGACTGGATGCTGGCCGCGTGAATGGACGAAATCAATATTCGTTCGACTACATAAAAAGGTCTCCCGGGAACAGTGTGGAAATTACCGTCTAATTGCACTGTTGCCGCATGCCAGTAAAATCTTACTACCTAACTATTATTAACGAAGGGTGGAAACCTATATATCCTGGCAAATACCACCGGAACAAGGAGGTTTTGTAAAAGGTCGAGGGACTCGTAAACATATACTTAACTTGCGTCAAATCATAGGGAAGTCCCGTGAAATTAACAAACCGGCGTTTATTTGCTTTGTAGATTATAGCAAAGCATTCGATAGCCTGCGGTGGGAAAAATTATGCACCGTTATGATAGAAATGGGGTGCCTCGCCACCTTATTTTTATTATCCAAAGACTATTATGTAAACAGCACCGCAGCAGTTCGATTTGAAAAACAACTATCCAATTTGTGTAAAATCAAAAAAGGCGCTAGGCAGGGATGTATAATATCGCCTATACTATTCAATATACAGAGTGATTAAATTATCATGTAACAACTTGTAGGCAACCCATTATGCAGAAGCATGCATTATGCATTATGCAGAAGCATGCATTATGCATACTTCTGCATAATGAGTTGCCTACAAGTTGTTACGTGATAATTTAATCACCCTGTATATGAAGAATATATTATGAGAAAGACTCTAGAAAACTGGAATCGAGGTATCGTCATAGATGGGAAGCGAATCAGTAATTTACATTATGCTGATGACACTGTACTACTTGCAGAATCAGCGGAAGAACTATTAATACTGTTAGACAAAGAAAGCAACAACTACGGACTAAATATTAAATATCAGAAAATCAAAATTATGATAGTTTGTTACATGATAATTTAATTCGATCGACATGGATCACACTAAATACAAAATCGGGAAAAAAAGTGAAGGGTTAGCCGGCTTTCGTAATGACACAGATCTTACAATGTCTCGAAACAGATGGAAGTGTTTCTGTTACCCTCAGTCTAGCTCAATCAGGAAGGGGTAGTTCGATAGCTTAAAGGGGCCGACGAAGACTTACCCTATACTTTTGCTCAAAAGTATTGCTCAAGGCGCCACTCGCTTTAAAGAATGAGATGCTTTCGTGACCAAAGCGAGAAGGGTCACGAAAGCTATGTCAAAAATTCACCGGGTTAGCTGCAAGCCGCCTTGGCGCCGTTCACCAAGCTCCACCAGGTCTGCAGGTACAAACACAAGGCGGCCGTAAAATCAAATAACTCACCTGCAATGGCAGCCCTTCTGAAAGGTTTTAAACTTAATTCAAGCCGATACAGTCAAAGAACATGTTTTGGCTTTACACTTAAATACAAGTGGCCTTTACCATTGTTGGTTGAAGACCAAAGGTTTCAAGAGGGCATCAAATAATTAGGCTGAATTTGACTAAACTGGTATTTAATTATTCAAACACACACAAGAAATTTTCAGGTTCATTGCACAAATGGTACACCCTAACTGATAATTAAGGGAGATTCCAGCAAAAGTTATCTTAATTGCTACTCGACAATACAGAAATTAGTACACAAAAAAAAAGGAATAACAGGGATAACTCCCAACAATTTACAAACAATGCGGCGCTATGAATCGCAGGAGTAAAGTTCCGCACAAAAATGCGGCGCACACTTTATATATATTCGCGGCACTTACGCGTTACATACAATAATGGAAATTAAATTTCCTACCTGAGCCACTTCATGTCTTATTTAGAAGCAGGAGCTAACAGGGCCGGACCTGGTGATTGCTCGGCGGCGAAGCTCGGGGCGACAGCTAAGGCAGAAATGCAGAGCTCCCCAGAGTAAGGGTTGCGTCGAAACTCGTCCGGAACCAGGGGGTCAAAAAGGTGTTTGTACCCAAAACGACAGCGGCGGGGGAAGGATTACTTCAAGTTGGGCTTGGCGTAAGGACAGGGCAGTTTAATTATGGCCGTACTGAACCTCACGAATAAAGCCGATCACGACTCCTCTGTCAAAAGGATGCGAAGAAGAAGAGAAGAATGTATTTACACGTATCAATATTGAAATGCAATTTATTAACAACACTCCATTCTATTACAGAATAAATATCATCTTGAAACAAAGTTGTTTCCTGATTACTAGTAATTTTCTTAAAAATCTTAACGTCATCAGCAAATAACAATCCGTAAGAATGCTTAAGACAGGAATGCAGATCATTGATAAAAATGAGAAATAGAAGCGGTCCCAAATTACTACCCTGAAAAACTCAGGATGGTGTTAAATAATAAAGTTAACTATGTCCCCTCAAACAAACTGACTGATTGTTAAGTGATTTCGACGTCATTAAGCTATTCATGCGGTTAATTCAACAATAAGTTGTCATTAACGAAATTAGTTAAAAATATTCTGCCCGAATTTTCACTGGATTCGGCCCTGTACTAGTCACATTTAAATTTATTCCGGCGGGCATTGAAATGCTTGCGCTTCGTATTTGTTTTCTTAAGTAACCAATTCTTTAACGCTGGCGCAAGGCCATAGTAAGATTTCTTTCCTCGAAACTATATTATAAATATCACCGTTTATGTTGCATTTGCCGAATTGTGTCCGTGAATTCATTCTTTAATGCAGGAACCGATCGCCTGCACAAGGCCGACGTGAAGTTTCTTTCCTGGAAATTAGATTGTAAAATAATACCTTTTCTTAGCTTCTTGAATTGCGCCCCTCGCTCGCTGAAAGCGCTGATTTGGCTGTCGAAGGTTCTAGAATTGTCCGTGTTAATGGTTCCTTGTTTCTTTTGCAAGGCTGGCAGGTTCTTTGTTCTGAAGGAATGAGATCATTCTGCGCGGGGGTGACTATCGTTTTTACCCGCGCGTTTCTGAATTAATTGGCATCGAGCTGTGAGCCACAACTAACGTGCAAGTGTTTGTCGCTCCCGGGCCGCGTGCCTGCGGTCCGGGAAGCTTTCCGTGAACGCAGTGTAGTTTCGTGTTCAAGTTATGCGAACTTTGTGATCATCACGTAATTAAATTTTGATTTGGAGTCAAGCTTAGACCTTTGCACGACTACTTTTCCCGTTGGGCGTCAAAAAATACGCGCGCGGTGGGCGATTGAGGGAACGTAATTAATTCAGCGTTGGTAAATGGCCGATTCGTCTCCTTAAGTTTTTTTACTTCCCAGGGGAAGATACTTGCATTACTTGCAGATCCAATTAGAGACGACATCTTTAAGCTTGTGATTAACGGTTTCCCGTGCTTTTGTGGGGAAAAACCTTTTGCGTACTGCATTTTTGAATTATCGACGCTGAGTTTATTGTAATCGAAGGGAGGCCCGCCGCGTGATATCGTTGTATTGCACTGGTTGTACATTTGGGTGAAGACACGGTCATAGTGCCTTAGTGATTTCTTGCTTAAGGGAGAAAACCCTGCAGTTTATCGCGAATCCTGTCTCGTCGTGCCTTTGTGGGAAACCTTCCGCTCGTTGCCCAAACAGGAGCCCTCGCCTTGTGCTTAGCTCCCAGCCGCCGTTTGGTGCCGTGCTGCTCCTGGTCGCCACTGGACCTCCTTCAGCCCGGCTTTGGCACCGACCACCATCAACGCAGCAGGTGTTCTGGCTACGAAAGGTAACCTACCTATGTATTATGTTTAATGGTTTATTGTGACGCGGAAGTGCTTTCGAAATGAATGTATAAGGTGCGCCGTATTTTATGGAACTCTGCGCCGATACTTTACGTTATTTGATTATTAATGTACGTTGGGAAATTATCCGATCATTTCTGTGTAAAACCTTAGTCTTGTGTGTTGATTTTGTTGCATTTTAAGTTAACTTTGGCAGGGATCCCGAAATTTTCAGTTAGGATGAATCTTTTCGTTTTCATGGTCAACTTGTGGCCCTGATTGTGCATATTTCCAAGCCATTAAATGGCTCTATTGTCATAATTTGTTTGTTTAATTGACTTAAACCTAGAATCTGTGGATCTTCAATCCGAAAGTGGCAGAAAGCCAAGTGTAAAGACGTGTAAAGCTGGAACACGTGCTTTTGCTGAATAAGCCCGACGATTATCGGCTTGAGTAAATGTTTTTAAACCCCTTTAGGGAAGTTGTCATAAGGTAAGTCAATAGGACCACCTGGTGCTCACCGCCCGGCTGGAGGGGAACCTAGTGAACAATGCTGGAGCGGCTTGTAAACAACCCCGGCGAATTTCTGGCATATTTAGCGTGATTCTTCTTGCTTCAGCCCCGCTCTCATCTCATATCAGAAGCAAGTGGCGTCCTTTGGCAATTCTTTTACGCAAGCCATAGGGTAAGTACTCCGTCGGTTTTCCCTTTTGAGTATTCGAATCCCGCCCAACCGATTAAGCTAGCCTGAAGGTAACTGGAGCGCCGTCATCTGCTCCGACACGTTAAGATCTGTGATTTCTAGGGAAAGCCGGCGAACCCTGTAGTTTGTACCCGAGTTTGGACAAAAAAATACGACCAATGTCGACCTGATGAATTAATACCGTAACATGATATCTGTGCTCTAGATAAGACTTAAAAAATATTATTAAATCATCAGACAATCCAAATTTACTCAATTTTAGCAATAAGATATCATGTCATGTGCAAAGTCTGTAAGTATATACTGTATCCACCTGCCCCATTACGTCTAACACGCTGCTTACAAAATCAGTAAATGAAATTAAATTTGTTTCAACTGATCGTTGTTCAAAGAAACCATGCTGTTCTGTGACATTGTCAATTATCTTCTCAAATATTTTTGCAGATACAGATATAATTGAAATAGGTCTATAATTTTCAGTAGCCGCTTGACAATCAGATTTATGTATAGGCGTAACTCGAGCCACTTTAAAATTTTCTCGGAATGTTTCCGTTTTTAAACATGTATTCTACAGTATAGTAAGTGGATACTGGAATATTCCCCAACAAGCTTTATATGTATATGTAACAGGGTATGCCATCTGGTCCAGCAGATTTCTTGGGTTTTAAGTTTCTCAAAGCGACTGCAACTTCATCAAGAACAATCTCCTTCAACGTGGGAATATCCCTATCGGACCGCATGCTATAAGATTGCATTTATATCATAACTTGATTCTTTTGTATAAACGCTACTGAAATATTCAGCAAATGCGTTAACATCTTGTTCTTTAGGTACATCTTGTTATTGTACCGATAACTTTCTAAAGCGATATTACTATCTTGTTTATTATTTTTTACGTAGTTCAAAATTCTTTAATAATTGTTTCTATATTATTTTCAACCGAATTTATGTAATCATTTCTTGCATTTATAAATTTTAGTTTTAGTTTTAGTTCTCGTCGAATTCTTATAAGTGGTATTCAGATTCATTTTTCCGTTTATGACGAAATCTCTTACGCTTTGAGTTGGATATTATTTCCTTTGTGAACCATACAGGATATTTATTTCTATTCGTCAGATTGCATTTGATTCTAGGTACAGTTAGGTCTATAATGTTGTATACAATATTATAAAATTCATCAATAGCAACGTTAACATCTACTATGAGTTCAAGAATACTCCATCCTATATTATTCAACACACTGTACAGTAACAGAAAGTCAGCATTTTTAAAATCATACTTATTATTCAATCCGAGGTTATCGTTTACTGCAGCATTAGAACCAATTTGCCAGGTGATCAACAGAGCGGGGTGCAGACCATCAATTGGCACTAATGCATCCAACTGCTGTCCCACGCACAATTCCAAAGTGCACATAACTAAATCTAGAGTTCTATCAAAGGAATTCCCAACGTTACTGTACATTTGTAAATTGAATAAATCTAAAAATTCCTGTACACTTTTTGTTATCTGACTATCATTTACAAGATTACAATTACAGTTATTAATTTTGGGTATGTTAGAATACCCTGCTATTATTATTTCGTTTTCAAAAATATTTTGAATATTTTCCAACAAAACAAAATACTCTAAATAGTCATCCAATGGTAATTTAGGCACGTCTCAAGTTTGGTATTAGTTTTTATAATTTCAGAATAATACTGTTTATTAATTGCAATTAACACACCTCCTCCCCTTGTCTTGCCAGTAATAATTTTATTTATATCGCACCTGTATATACAGAGTCATTCAAATAAGAGCACGAGCCTGGCCAGGTAAAAATGTAACCCAAAATAAATTTTATCAAGCATACATTGTATTTTGGCATCTCAGAAGCTATCTATGTTTTATTTGCATTAAATAATATCACAGGGATCACGTTAACTTTTTTTTTCTCCAACCACACGAATAAGACGCCATATTGTCGAATAATTTTGTATAAAAAGTAAGTCATTTCGGGATGTTCACAAATTACCTTGGCAACTGTACACTTTTCGATTCATATTTGCACTAGTACAAAAATGGACGCAAGATAGTGTTTTACATGGTAAATTTTAAATAAAAAGCAAACGCTTCGTCAATATTCGGCAGTCGCCGTCCTTGTTGTTTATTTTTCCCGTACAGTGATTGTTTATTTGCGCCAGGACAGTTCTACAATATAACCTACAATGTTTGATTCTAAATAATAAGTCATATTACCGAATTTATGAGTAGTTGGAGAAAAAATAGTATGTTTCATTCGTACAATAGTAGATTATGCAATGAGGGAGAGAAATGCGTTATTTTGCTGAGGTACAATTTCTGACTCGAGGGCGAAGCCCGAAAGTCAGAAATTGCACTGAAGCAAAATAGCATTCTCTCCGAGTTGCATATACTATTTTTTTCACGTTGCAGGAAGATTTAAAACGAAAACCCGTTTTTTTTAAACGTCATTTATTGACATTTTAGTTACAATGATTTTAAAATTAGTAGCCTTTGGTAAATTTTAAAGTTGGTGGCACTGTAAGTCATTATGACAAGAGCTCACAATTATGTCAAATTCGAGGTTAGTAGATTAGGTTTTGCGTCAGTTTATGTCAAAACTGACGCGAAACCTAACCTGTTAACCCCGAATTTACCATAGATTACCATAGATACGGTAACATTTTTTACTTTAGTCCCTAGGGGCTAAAGTAATTACTTCTGTCCCTAGAGATTAAATGAGCTACTTTAGTCCCTGAAATAAGTGACTAAAGTGCCAACTTTAGTCCCGCAAGTGCAAAAAATGCGTTTTCGGGACGCGTAAGACTCGCCGGACGACGCCCAGCGGATCTGTCTTATTACTTGTCACGAAATCATGCATTTTTTGTACTAATGAAACAAATAACTATATTTGTATTTTGTGTTGCATTTTTACCTAGTCAGGCTCGTACTCTTACGTGAATGAATTTCAGAATTATAGATATCCGAATCAAGCGACGTTTCATTAAGTACAATGCAATCATAATCGCCAGCCGCAAGGTGTTCGTTTTGGTTCCAAGTTTGTAGACGAGGGAAGTAAAAATATGCGAAATGAAGAAAACCAAATTAAATGTGGCAACTTATAGCATGTGTACAATAAGGACCGATGAAATGTTAAATAAACTAGAAGAACTGTAAAAAATGGAATGAAACATAATTGGCCTATCAGGAGTAAAGAGAAAAAGAGAAAATGTATAAAACTAACAAGACACATGTTATACTGTAAAAGACAAGAAATAGATGAGGACAATGAAGGAATGGACTTTATAATAGATAAAGAAACATCACCGTATATTGTCACATATAAATGATTATCAAACAAAGTGGCGTGTCAAAATGCAAATATTTAAACATTGCAATCTGAATAATATCCAAGTATATACCTCAACATCAACACACAAAAACGAATAGATAGAAATATTTTATAATTTTATAAAGAAATAGCAGCAGCAATAGAAGAACACCCCTGTAAATACACCTTCACGATTGGAGATTTTAATGCTAAACTTGATAAAAAGGAAGAAATTCTGGAAGACAAAATATGCTCATTTGAATTGGGAGAGAGAAACGATAAAGGACAAGTAATTATTAACTATCTAGAATTCTAGAACAACAGACCCTCTATGCTATGAATACATTATTCAAGAAAAAGGCCGTGTGTTAAGACTCCTGACGTTTAATTGAACAGAACTTAATCTCGCAGATCCTTACGCCCTCTGCCTGGGACGAAATCCCTTTAAATTTGGCCCATTTCCAGACCCTTTTAGGCCCCGTGATTAATTCCAAAACAGGTCGCGACATCTGTTGCCCTAGTTTTTCTTCAAGGCATCTTTTCATCTTATAGGAACGAAATCTGCAACCTTGTTACCATATCGCGCAGATCCCACTAATTATTTCGCTAAACTGTCCGCTGATGGACTCCACGTTCAGTCTTCAGCCATGAGGTTACCCGGCCGGCGTCTGCATGTCAATGTTCTCCAGACCCGGGGATGCCCCGGCATAATCGCCACGTTGCGTTGAGACGATACAATTTCCGGCATCGCACACATATGTGGTAAGTTGAAGTGAGATGAATACATAGGGAATTTTCCTGCAGGACGCAATCCCGAATACGACGCGCTTGGTCGTGTCCGTTTGAGTTAGTTCCGCCTGAATAATGTAGCTGAAAGTACGGGTGATTTGTGCCCTAGTTGTTTGAAGGGGTGCGCCGTCCTCCGGGTGATTGTATAAGCCACATGGTAAGTGCCTTTGTTAAGCTAGTACCGTTGTGTACATGTTTACGCTGTCTAAGCGGATCCTCAAAGGTGTGTGCAAGCATAGGGTGGATCTCTGTCGTTCATCGTTACGATCCAATCCGAAGTCTTCGTAAGAAGGATTTTAATACATCACTATCTCGGAGTAAGCTATCGGCCGCCCCTTTGCCCGTCCCATCGTCCCCTATCTTCAAGCAACGTCTCAGAGAGCCCCCCTATGTGAGGCCTTTCCCGTCTGTTTTCATAGGAACCTGCAGTTGTTGGAGCCCTACGCCAACACAAAAAAGGTACCGTGAATTGTTATGTTGTTATTTTGGTGCCGTATAATATTAAATAGGTACCGCTCTCTTTGAATTGTACAAATGTTGTGGTAACTTGACTCCACCTACAAAGAAAACTCTAAACGGGTATTCTATACTGCAGTTTCTGGATTCAGGTGCCAAAAGATTTTGGTGGACGGTTTGTCCCAGTCTTAAGATAATTAACTACTGTGAAACATTGACTAGCCCCTATTTCAATGCATATTACATATCCAGATCTATGTGTGTACATTTTGAGTTAATAGATCACTTTCCTTTAACTCAACTCTTGTATTTTATTTGTGTATTATGTGTGTATGTTCATTTAAAGTGACAGGAGCCTGTATTCTTGTCGCACTGCGTGTACTCCATTGTACAGGGCCCAAACAACTGCAGGAGGAACACCCAAAGGTAGGTCCAAACTTTTGCAGCTGTGGAACGCCTCTCGGGGGTAGTAACGCGACGCAACGGCTGTTGGATTTCGGCTTTTGGCCAATGGTCTGTGGAATTGAAATTTACATCTCCAAAAGTCGTGGCGCCCGTCGAATCTTATTTTATGGGCTGGAAGGGACACGCAGGGGCGAGTATTACTACGTAAATTTATTAGGGGTCTTAACGATCGTTTTATACCGTAACACGTAACGTGCATAAGTCCAAACGGACGCACGAAAAATTAAATATATTATATAGGTACTAACATCTAACAAAAAGATAGTCAAAGATGCCTAGTGCTAAACATATTAAACAATTCAGTGACCACAGAATTGTACTAGCCAGAGTTGAAATTAATGTAAAACTGGAAAGAAGTAATAAGAGAAAATTAGTAATAAACATATTTTGAGACGCCAGACTCCGGACCACATACCAAAAACATTTGTATATGATACAAACTTTGTGACATTTTTATATACAAGCAGATTAAAATTCTTGGCCTACCATTGGGAGACGAACTCATGGACAGCTTACAATATAGTGGACAAACACAATCAACGAATTTAGACATATTCGAAGAAGTATCTATCGTGTGTTAAAAAAAAATCATTCGCAGCATGTCATGATCGAATTGAAGTTTACCCAAAGACTATCTAATAATATATATCGTTTGCCATAACTTGATAAATACCCATTGAAGCAAATGAACTACCATATGTCAGAGATAACTAAATTACATCTTGATATTGAACTATTTACCTTAACACTAAATAAAAACAAGTTTTATTGACTGTTATGATTAATGCACTCGTTGTTATTGTGTAAATGCAATCTTATTTTCCTTTCTGCTTGATACAAGTAAACTTAATGCAGTATAATCTTTTGCCTGTCACAGTGACATATGTGTTCATAAACAAAAATCAATCTGACATTCACCTACAGACTTAAGTTAAGACATGACTAGATTTTTTATCTTTCTTTCCAAGGCCTACCCTAAATGAGTTTTTTTTTAATACACGATATATCTGACACTTTTCAGATATACATCGTGTGTATATATAAACGATGAAGTAAAAAATATCTCTATGTTGCTACTGAAACACTTAGTAAAGCGAATTATATTAATTTACAAAGAAAGAAAGACACCTGCAGCCGATGCGATTCGAACTCGGGCTTCCAGGGGTAATCCTAGTGTTACTCAGACGCGTTACCTGCTCGACTAATACAGTGCGATGTCTTCCATACTGGCCCATTGCAGTAGAAAAGAACGCGGTGACTACCCAGCCGACGGGGAACGTGACGCAGGGACGCAGGCACTACACACGTTGTTTATATATGGTGTATTTAAATAAAGTTGCATAAACGATATGGGTGAATCCTTAAGTCAAAATAAGAAGATTAAGCCAAACATACCCCGATGACATACAGCCCCTCAAAGCCAAGAAGAGAGAGCATATTTTAATTAATTAATCAAGAATGTATTGACACTTTGAGCACTCATATTTGGTATGTATGAGTATCTATTGTTGAATGAAATGTATCCCATTAACGGTGGGCGTTGTTGTAACTGATCACTGCTATAGTTTTGATTAGACATGAATCACAACACAATATCTTAGCATGTTTTGTTTAATGAACGTATTTTTTTACTTACTCCTTATTAAAATTAAAAGTCCGCATAAAAGGGCTTTAGTGATTCCTTAATTATTATTGGAAAAAAATGTGAACTTAGAACATGCTTTGCCAACAAAATAAGAGCTAGCTTGATATTGTATCACACATCGGTAGAGAAGTTGGCTATTTAAACCAAATATTATAGAAATAACATATCTATTGTAATAGATTTACTTATTCTCAAGTTTTATTAATATTTACTTAATAATCAATTTTGCCTCCTGGATTATTTAACACAGCTCGGTAGTGGTTAGGCACGCTCTGATTAAATTGATCAAATTTTATCCTATTTTCTTGGAAATTCTGCAAAGAACTGTATTATATAATATCATTATGATTATGGATAACAGTTCTCGTGTTTCTATCCCACAAGTGCTCAATAGAATCAAGATCAGGCGATTAAGCAGGCCGTGGTCTTTTATTAATCTCACCCCTAAACCAGTTATTTTTCGCCTTTCTTTTGCACTCCACTCTTTCACACTTAGTAAAGATCATTTTCTTCTTCTTCTTCATGGTTTCTTCCTTCAGGATTGCCCGGCTGGCGTTCAAGCTCCAGGTGTACCTTTGGATTGATTAATTATTTTCCTTAGCTTAGTTTTTATGCAATAGTGGTCCTATTCTGAGCTTGTCCTTATACAGGGTGTCAGGAAAGTCAACCGTGTCACTTCTGGAGATGCTAAGGGACGTTATATTTTCATTCTTCTTCTATCTATACTATCGATGGCCTTTTGAAAATCATTGAAAATCAAATAAAGTTTGTTAGTAATCATTTCTAGCGATTGTTCTATTATTATCTTTAGTGTACAGATGTGGTCAACACAAGATTTGCTTGTTTTGAATCCTGCCTGGTTTGTCTCGAGCACCATTTCAATTTCCCCTTTCATTCGATCTAGTATTATTCAGTCAGTAGGTATTTTACCTGCGGCGCATAGGAAGGTTATCTTTCTTCAATTTTCACATTTAGTGACAGCTTGATTATAAGTCATACCTTCCAGTTCTGTAGTACTTTATTCTTCTAACTTCTTGCGGTATTTTGTTTGAAAGTTTATGCAAAAGTGTTGTGCTTGTTTTCGTCAGCGTTGAATATTTCTGGCATAATGTTGTCAATCCCAGAAGCTCTCAACTGTTTAAGATGTTTTATTGCTTTTTTTATTTTTTGCTTAGATAGTTTATTTACTCGTATATTTAAATTAGCTATTTGGTGCTTGATTTTCTACATTGTGTATGTTTGTAAGTATTCCGTCTACCGTATTGTTTCTTCTTGTTCACTTATTATGAGTTTTCTTTTATAGCGCATGTGATCTGTATCTCGTTTTCCTAACCCACTTAATTTTCTGGTGGTATCATAGACTGTTGTCATGTTGTTCCTTTTCGATAGGAAGGAAATAATACTCTTCTTTGTCTATTTTGACGTTAAAATCGGGTTAGGTAACACATTTTAAATTTGCCGCTTTAAAAGTCGGTTACATGGCTCACTATTGACAACACCATTCTAGGATGGTAATATTTTAGGCTATGTCTATTAGAGGGCGCATATCGCGGTCATGTCGTACCTCTCGTAAATCACACTACTATACATTGTGTATATAATACACCCAACTCTGCTGATAAATTAAGCTAAGTAAATTTGGCGTAGGGATTACCGTGATCAACAAGGCGGCTTCCCCAGGATAAAGTCCCTTCATTGCACTACGATCGGGCCGACTCCTGTGATTATCCGTAATGCGGATAACTCGGACGCATAATTTTTGATAGTCGGGACTGCGTACGCGCTGTCCCGGATAAAATAATTATAACGTAGTTTTTGATGTAAGGAAGAATATCCATGTTAAAGCTATGTCTTTTATATCTCATTGTAGGAGACATATGCTTTTAGTAAGAAGGTATTTTAATTAGAGTAAAAGATGGGGCTTTCGATGGTTAAGTAGTTAGAAATGTGCACATTTTTCTATGAATCGATTCGATTCGGAATAGAATAGTTTGATCGATTAATTAAACGCATACTTTTTTCGATGCATCGATTTATTAGCAAACGTCGACTTTGACACGGTTTGTGAATTGAAGATAATTTATATTTTGATCTCGTATGGGTGTTTTTTGGTTTCTCGATATAAACAAATTTATTTAAATTTTGCATTTGAGATATGAAAAATTACCATTCGCGATTTTTTTAGATGCACGTTTTATGGTCCCCCCAATTCCATAGCTGTCTCGGGTACTATAGCAGAAAAACTATTATTATTAGAGGGAAAACGATTGCATGCGGATTATATACATACCTTCCTTGGTGGAAACCGAATGTTAAGGTCAAGTATATACAGAGTTAAAAAATATATATAATGTTGTCTATTTTTTATTCAGCTCGGGAACTAAATTAGATAAAAGTGATATGCACATAGCTAAGGTTTTATTATTGACGAAGATAGGCATTGTCTGGATCCCACAGATACAGGATGAACATCTTCAAAAGACATAAATGTGCGGCGATTTATGGGGACTGTAGTAATTGCGGACAGAAATGTAATGCGATTAATGCGGCAACTCCAGAAATAGACAAATAATATTTTGTATACAGGGCCCGGCAACGACGCGAGGGTGGAAGATATTATTTCTAAAACTATGAGAGTTACATAAATATCTCTTATAAACAAGTTGTAGATACCAAGGTAAAATAGCTTTGGTTATACAGGGTGTCTCTAAAAAGTGTGGCAAATCAAACTTACTTTTTTTAATAGATGTCCTATATTTAGGTAGCTCTAAAGTTTTGAATTTTAATACGAATAATTTCGATATGAAGTTGTATGGGTCTAACGTCAACTGTTTTCGAGATATTAACGATTTTATGCAAAAAAAATGCTGAACTTTAGACGGCTGTTGCAAGTAACAGAAACCAATTGAATAAAGGAAAACTTAACCACAACGTTTGCAAATTTAATAATTTCCGATTTTTTAAATGGAACGCCCTGTATATTTTTATATTTTTGAAAGTTATTTTTAATGATTTTTCTCTTGATATATAACTTCGTAACCCTAAATTCAACTGTTTTGCAGATATGCGTATTTTAGCATAAAAAACAATTCAAGCCCTTTAAGATGCTTAAATTTCAAGGGATAACAAACAAATGCCATTATACTGCAAATTTAGACAATTGTAACTCTTCGAGAAGAACAGCAAACTAGTTTCAGATAATAAAAAGCCACTGCTGAAACTAGAAATAACAAACACAAACAACAATGATTGCATTTATATTTTCTAAACCTGGTTTTATGTTCTTCGGGAGAGCTCAAGCGTTTAAATTATCATTTTTGCGGCGTTTGTTCGTTATCCCTTGAACTAAACCACCATCTTAAAAGGCTTGAATTGTTTTTATGCTAAAATACGTACCTATATCTGAAAAACAGTTGAACTTAGGGGTATGCAGATATATATCAAAAGAAAGCCCATTAAAAGTGATCTCTAAAACAATTGACGTTAGACCCATAGAACTTTATATCAAAATGATAAGTATTTCAATCCAAAATTGCATAGTTTTAGAAATATCTTCCACCCCCGCATCGTTGCTGGACCCTGTATAGCTTAGACTTTTACCCTTGATTAAGCTAGATATATTGTGGACCCAGTAAATACAGGGCGATTTTTTTTGTTAATATTTTCAAAACTTGTGAAAAAAGTTCCATCCATGTAAGACCCTTTACAGATTTGCTTGTTAAATTTATGGCATTGATTATCTATATCTCTTCCACTAGTTAATTGTAGAGATTGATAGTATAAAATTTTAAAGGGTCCTATCCAATGATACTACAGTGTTACTACTGTTTGGTATACACTATAATAGAATATACTATTACCTGCTTAGGAAGACAGAATTCATTAATTGTTTTAAAAATTTGTTAGGTAATTTCTGCAGTCAATAAAGTTTTTGTAGAAATGAAAATTTATAATTTTCTAAACAATATATTATTATGCAGTGGATACGTGTGTATGCTTATTTAATTCAATTGTTGAAACTTTTTTTATTATAACTTTAAATTGAATTATATTTCAAAATACATGAGTACTCTTTTTGATCAGGGTGTGGTTCGCCAAAATCTAGTTAGTTGTTTATTGCTGCAATTACTGAATGTCACTTGCTGTCAACTATTATTTCCAAGGTGTTTAATGAAATCCCCCAATCAATATGACATAAATAAAATCATTTACAATGGTTTTGACTGTATGATATTTAGACTCAAATTTGCATATATTATTTAAAATACTTCTGTCATTAATTTTTTAAATTAAATGTCAAACTGACAGCATCATCCCCGTAATCTGGGTAAGTACTTTATTTTTATAATGTCTCTTTCTTAATATTAATTAATCACCTTTTATTTATTCAGATATCTTTAACTTTACCACTTACTTTGCACTGACACTTCCAAACTCCAACAAAAATGCGATACCTTTTGCAGCCCTATAGACGGCTCCGACCTCCAACCATTGACAGCATCTCCAGCACGCCTAAGTATTTATTGTATCTCCACCATCTAACAATGTATCCATATCTTATTGACAAATTGTAGCCTCCAGCAGTGATCCCGTTCCAAGTTCATACAATCCGCAACAGACCAAAACTCCTGTACGGCCTCGGACTATCGCCCCTCGCAGCTCACACAATGGCACCTTCCCTGCAATGTACTGGACATCTGCTACACACCCAATTGGTTCTGCTTTCTTCAATCCCAGTTTTAATTGTATTTGATATTCCAAAAATCTTGCCTTAGACTATATTTATTTTATTTGTAATGTACAACCAACATACCCCTTTACGTTTTATTAAAATTCTTCGTTATTTTAATGGGTTTTATTATGTATTTACACAATTACAAAATTTTTATATCCATTTTATATCAAATTTTTCGTTGTTTTTTTAAGTTGTTATTCTAATAATCATTCCAATTTTTTATTGCTATCCTAGACTACCATTATTCCTGCCTGCTACATGTTATAAATAAATTTGAATGGTGCTCACTTTATAAATTGTTACAAATAGAATTTTATTCTGTCATATGCAACATTCAACTTTGTATTTATTGTTAATTCTTGTTACCATCATCAATAACTTTACCTTACATACATAATCCGGTCCTCTTATACCCGTAGGTGTCGAGGATAGTTTGCTCATCTAGTTGCTGCCTTGGTTTACAAATCGGCTCCATCGTTTCCTGTCTTCTGCCATATTTAATGCTTCGCTCCATGTTATTCCTCTTTTGTCTAATATTTCTCCTACACTTTCATTCCATGACCTTCTAGGCCTTCCCACTCTATTTTTGCCCCACACTTTCACTTCCCACACTTTTTTCATTTGCCTGTCACTGTTCATTCTTATTATATGTCCTAGCCACTTTAGCTTTTGCTTGTCCAAGATTACATCCAGCGCTCGCACTTTAAGTTCCTCTCTTATAACTTCATTCCTTATTTTGTCTTCTCTCTTCTTCCCCGTTATTGCTCTTAGAAATTTCATCTCAGCCGCTTGGAGACGTTGTTTTCCTCTTTTGGTCAGTACCCACGTTTCCGCGCCATACAATAGTGTAGGAAGGTAAATCGTTTTGTACACCTGCAGCTTTGTATTCCAGGTTACTTCCTTCATGTTTAAGAAGTTTTTGTATAGCGCGTGGTAGACTTTATGTGCCGATCCTATTTTATTGTCTAACTCCTGGTCAATTGTTCCACGAGTATTTACGAAGCTACCCAGATATTTGTAGTTACTTACTTGTTCTAAGTATTCATTGTCAATTCTTATGTTTACTTTTATTTCCTTGTTTGCTATTACGGAAACTTTGGTTTTCTCTACATTGAGTTGTAAATTATACTGGGTCAGAATTTCTTTCCAGATGTCCAGTCTGCACATATCAGTAAGTCATCGGCAAAGGCACATATTTCTAGATTTATATTCTGCAAATTTTTATAGCCGATATAAAAAATTTTCATTTTTCCTTGGCACTCTTTAATGATTTCGTCCATAACAGTTATGAAAAGCAGAGAACTAATTACCCCTCCCTGTCTCACGCCTTCGTTTGTAACAAACGTTTCAGAGATCAAATTTCCCGTTCTCACTATATTATTGGTTGTTACATATGTACCTTTAATGGCTTCTATTAGTTCTAAATCTACATTTTTCTTTTCTAGGCATTTCCATATGGTGTCTCTTTTGACTTTACCTTATATTCCTAAATTATTAAAATTAATAGAAAAAGAATTAGAAAAAACATAATTTTCAATATAAAAATCATAATACAATTGGCAAAAATTTCTTTACAAAGCTAAAAGATAAAATACAAATAGAAAATGAAACCAATACAATATATCAGTTAGTTTGTAACGATTGCGATGCATTGTACATAGGCCAAACTAAACAAAATCTTGGAAAAAGGATAAATCAACATAAAAACTCTATTACAGTAAAAATAACTACTCCAAATAAACCCAATACAGCTCTCTCTGAACACGCAGCAAAAAACCTCCATAACTTCAAATTCAACACACCCAAAATACTCCAAAAAGAAAATAATAAAAAAAAAGATTAATTTATGAAATGATTCACATTAAAAAAGGCCCTAAATCAATAAACTACAAAACAGACATAGATAATTTAAATGTAATTTACCACAACTTAATTTAAAAGGATATAAAATAAAACTCAAAACCGAAATATTTTCCAACAAACTTTATATTTTCATCAATTCTATTAAATATAATTTGAACAATTTTCTTGGATCTAAGACGCACTGTTACTCTTAGAATGAAAAGAAATTGAAATTATAAGAATCCACTAAGCTTTCTTGTTTTGCCACGGTTTTCTATCTGTCAATTCGTTTCCAATTTTGCTTACACGTGCATAAAATAATTGAAATTGTTTAAATGATCATATTAAACTGCTACAAAACAGACATAGATAATTTAAATATAATTTACCACAAATTAATTTAAAAAGATATAAAACACAACTCAAAACCGAAATATTTTCAAACAAACTTTATATTTTCATCAATTTTCTTAAATATAATTTGAGCAATTGTCTTGGATCTGAGACGCACTGTACTCTTAGAATGAAGAAATTAGAAATTATAAGAATCCACTAAGCTTTCTTGTTTTGCCACGGTGTTTCAATCTGTCAATTCATTTCCAATTTGCTTACACGTGCATAAAAGATTTGAAATTGTTTAAATAATCATATTAAACTGCTATAAAGTTATGAATTTGTGACAATAATAATGTGGTGTGCTTAATTCCACCATCAACACTTTTTACTATATGATATTATTAAAAAAGAAATTCTGACCAGTAAGTTAACCTATAAAGTAAATACGCTCACAATCCTAATTGTAAAAACTTTAATTTCAGATGTATAGATGTAAATATAAGATGTAGATTTAAATCTCAAACAACAAAATATTAGCAAATAATTAATATAAATGTCTCTTAACTGATTAAAATTATTAAATTCAAAATATAAATTCTAAATGTAACACTGAAGAAGGCTTAAATAAAGCTGAATATATATTGTTTAGAAAATTATAAATTTTCATTTCTACAAAAACTTTATTGACTGCAGAAATTACCTAACAAATTTTTAAATCATTATTAAGCCAGTCGTAAACAAAAACTACAATATTAATTGTTTTATTTACAAAATTCATTCTTCTTTTGTTAATACGAATATGACAATGTGATAAATAAAATATTTAACGTAATTAAGTTACACTTTTTATAAAAATGTATAAGAGGACCGTCTTCAAAATCTTCTTAAATATTGCACTTCAAGAAGTACTTTAGAAAATATATATTGTTGATTAATGGGACCAAGTTTTTAGGTTTGGTCATTTACTGAAGGGTGAAACTTGTTGAAGGAGGAAAAAGATGGAGGGTATATTTATAAGTAGCAACGCCAGCCATACTTTTCTCAGCAAACATTTGTCGATTAAGTCAACTCACAGTGATGAACACAGCTTGAGATTTGTAACTGTATTTAAAGTCAAATAACATACACTAGCGATTACCGATATATACAGATTATCAACGTCAAGTTTTTGTAACACCCGTATTGTTTTGGCGTTCCTTGTTAACTGCGCCTTTGAATTTTGCTTCCGCATCTCTATAATAAATGGCCACGCTGGCGTCAGCGTCGTCGCGAGGTAATTTTATTTTCCAAATGCGCAATCTTGGCAAAAAAGGCGTTTCTCGACTTTTGGAATTTGAGTTTCTTCCTTCCCACGGCAGCTGTTGGTTGAGGCAGCGGATGCGAGAAATCGATCGTGACCTGGTAAAAGGATTTTGTCACTCATGATTTCCAGAGTAGGCTGTGCAGTTTAGTTTTACACTCACAATAGCTTGAGCACTCTTAAAGAAGCTTTTCACGCGTCTCTTAAAACCCGTTTGTGAATAAAGGGTAAGCTCGTCTGAATTATTTAGTGTCTGTATTAATTATCGTGGTAATTAGGCATCTCCTTTCTTGCGATATACTCTTCTGATACATTCGTTTGAATGGAAGTCACTTGCAGAGTGCACGGCACCTGTAAAATGCCGCCCGCAGCCCTGTGCTCTTCTCACAATCATCTACGGATATGGAATGCCTGCGTTACCTCGAGCTGCAATTACACCTTTGGCTGCTTGGACCACTGTGAACACCAGGGCGGAGCTTCTCAGATCTCAGAACCGAGCAGCAAGTGCATACTAAAATTGCATAATTTGGTGGTTTTCCTTTGTCGATAAAGACAGTTTTGTCAGCAATAAGGTTACGCGTAGATCTAACAAAGGCCTTTGATATTACTCTCGCTAACGGATCAAGTAATTTTATCAGTTAATTATCTTAGGCAAAGGCGTTTCAATTAGGGAGCTACTGAAACACAAATTCAGTGTGTACCAGCTTCAATGCCGTTAATTAGTGTGGTGCGACCTTGAACGCCCGGAAAATTAATTATCAACTTTTCCAGTTTACATGCCGGCGGTCGGGCTCTTTTTTTCAATGTTATTCGCTGGAATGTTTGAATGGCATTCTAGATGTCAACTTATTGTAATATTTATTATCAATTGTAACATTATGATGTTTGCTGGCGTTAGAGATTTTAACTTGTTATTTTTGTCACGTGTTGTTTAAAATTTTAATTGTTCATATAATTGTGTCAATATGATTTGGGTGTCTCCAGCTCTAACTATTTATTGTTTTTAATTAAATTATTTTGTTAATTACTTTTACTGGGCCCTTTGAGCATTTTGTAAATTACTTACGATTATTATTTGTGACACTGTTGGTGAAATTAAAATTTTACTTAGTGTGGCTGGTATACCTCTTGTTTATCTACGCTTACTAACCTTTATGAACCTGTTCTAATTTTTTAGATTTGGGTTGTAAAGTTAGAGACTTACAAGGTGTGGTGATTTGATTTGGTAAGTAGATTTATGTTTATGTTGTGTATAACGAGCGGCGCCCGTTTGTATAAAATGTATGAAGTTTTTTTGGTAACCTTAAGAACAGCTGCCTGGTCTTTATTTACGCCATATTCAATCTTATAATCATAGAACATATAACCCCGAAGGGTTATATGTTCTATGCTTATAATTCAAGGATCATATACCGTCAAATGGGAGCTTAATATGATAAATGGTTAACCAGTATGGCAATTTTTACTGACTACTTTTTTAAAGAAATATTTCGAGTTCATCGATTAAACAAGTTATAGTTTCATAGAAGGTTTGCTATATTTTGCTAACATTTAACCACGTTCAGGTAAGATAAATCTAAAGAGCTCTTTATACTCTCTAAACCTGTTTATAGTTTTAATTAATGTTGTTAATGGGTTTCACATTTAACTCAATTCACATTTCCAAAGTATAAGAAATGCCCATTATTTGAAATATGCCTACTTTATAACATTAAACCCCTTATGATTTGAAGTTTATAAAATTATAACCTGACTTGTTAAGCCTGGCCCTAAGAAGGTAATTAATTGTCGTATTACGTTATTATGAAGTCATTAACTGTTAATACTATGGCCTATGCCCTTATCTGGTAGTAAGCTGACATATTTTATGTTATGAATTAATTGGTCGTCATTTAAATATTCCTAAAGTTTTTAGGACTAACCTATGGTTAAAACCAATAATCCATGGTGCCGGCTATCGCTGCCTTTCCCATTGAGTTGAATTTCATGTAACTGGAACGACCCCCATCTCCAAACCAATGAAGTGGCTCTCTTTGGTGAGGTTTAATTTATTAATAACGAACAAGATTCTAATAGTTTCCTCCGTTCCCGGTTATTCCTTTCCATAAGGTCTCGTAACAACCCTGGAGGATAACGTTCCACCCTATCATGACGGCTAGTGGCTTCTAAAGAGCAAGGACTAGAGGGGAGGCCAAAAAGCTAAACCAAAGATACTTCCAATTAAGATTTGTATAAATTACCTTACTTCCTACCTACCAGTTAACTAATAACTGCTTTTCTAGTGAGAAACTGCCAATGGATTAATCCTATTTGCCTGATAAATCATTATTTGTTAGTATACTGTCAAATTTACTAATTAAAACCTTACAATCGCAAAGTTTATTCTTTTAAGCTAGGATTCTATTATTAGCTTGGCTTTTTCTGCTAACGCCACGAAGCCTATATCTGTTTTTTTATTCAAAACAGTGGCTTCTCTTTTATTATTAATCTCAAAAATATTTACAATAGCCACCTAAATAATTCAGAGGTCTATTGGAAGCGTATGCAACCTGCATTTCTCTTAAGTGCTTTAAGTTGCCTAACTATCAGGTTTTTGTGATTATTCAAATGTATTCTTTATAGTAGCTAAGCTCTGTACTGCTACAACTCCCCCAAAAACACACCTGGATTCTCAAAGACTTCTTTGTCCAAAAACACGACAAGGCACCTACCAACCCTATTTAGCAGCAATCACCATCCACATCGTCCTACCAATATCCTCAAGCTACCGACAACCTGGTATCACGAACCTCGACTAGATGCAAGTTTTAAGATGTCACTTCAATGACAATCTTGTCGAATTAGAACCCTTCAGATGAAAATCTCCTATCCACCCCATAAAACGCTCACTCTGCTAATGATCTCGATGTAAATCACATCCAGTAAAAACCATTCCTTGTTATCCAATTCAGATGACGCAATATAATTTGACAATAAACTCAGTTCAGCATCCCCTTCCAGAAATTTGCTTTTGTAGATTATAACTGTATTACTTTGGTATTCTCACCACATCCTTTATCTTCATCCATATAGTCTGCACATCTTTTATCCTTTTAACATTTTACTTTTCATTTTTTTACCACCCAAATTTTATTTTAATTTATAACCCCAACAGCTTTTTAACACTTTTATAAAAGGTTTATTTTTATAATTTCAAACGCTACAATTTGTATTACATCTTTTTCTATCAAATTTTTACATACTAATCAATAAATATCTCCTTAGTGATCTAGTTTAGCATCTATTTCACAGTTCAACACACTATAGAAGCTTTATTATATTTGTCTAATACCCACTATGTTAAATAATATATCTCGAAAAAGTATTTGCTATTAATTCCTCTTTTCATTTCAGATAAATAAAATTATGTTAAAACCCTATTGTTTCTTATGTAGCTTCATTCAATTCAATTTTAAATTCTATTTCCTTTCTTTACCAAATACATTTTAATAATTTTGATATCCATTTCATAATTAAATTCATCTTTGTAATTTTTAATAATGCATTCTTTTAACCTTATTAATCTGATTTTAAACCCCTGTACCAATACCATGACAAAATATACATGTTTGTTAAAATCTACGATTGTTTTACTATGCTCAAAAAAATTAAAGGAGCACCTATTAAAAGTCTTCCAAAATTACGGTCAATGTAAATTTTGAAACAATACGCGGCTTATATACTTTGTAAGGTATGTGATAGTGTTTCCATTATGAAATCCCTGGAAACAAAAACCCACAACACACAAATACTGATTGTCATAGAAACGTCTAACAATTTAAGTCGACTTTTGCTAGGTGCTCCTTTATTTTTTTGAGCAGTGTATTTCTGTTCTGCTCCGTTCATTATAAGCAACTAGCAAGAGACGTATGATATTCATCAAAGGTAGGTTCTTGTAGGAAGAAGCTGTTGACCACACTTTTCAAAGAAGTGGTTGATCCCTGTTTTGCGCTTTTGGAGAGAAATATTGACTTCAAGACCAAAAGCGCGTGGCACCGTTAAATTTGACTACGTTATTATCTAACCCTGAATGCACCCTTGTCTCGATTAATCCTAGCCGTGAAAAACATGTGCAGGGCTAAACATCTAATCGTTGCGCAATTGTAATCGTCAAAAGTGATTATATTTAATATCTTGATGCCGCTGTTGAGGGGATTAGCGTCCTGTTATCCTTGTAGCTTACGCTTAAAACCAAATCTAGTGCCGTAATGTTTGTTTGTTTTCCGCAGTAATATTCAAGTGTTTAGTCTTGTACTCTTGTAACATCGCATGCGCTTCTCTGTTCCCCCCATTTTAGAAATTATTGTTTTATCTTATTATGCCCAGCCGCTTCCACCATCTTTAGCGTTCTGAGTCTCATGTAATTCCTCTATACTTATTTTTTTGTTTTTCCTGCTGTTTCTCTATCGCTGCCATTTTTCACCTCCTCCGTCAGCCTTATAATGCAGCTTTTCTAAACGTCTTTAAAATGCTGTATTCATCTCTCCATTTGGGAGGGAGGGATGTTTTGGATTTTTGTTGATTATATTGAATTCTACGAAGGACGTTCGCATCCATATTTGTTTGTTCTAGTGCTAATAGTTATGCAACTATTTAAATTAGCAAATTCGTCCGTGTTTAGTGTTTTCAGGATATATCACGAAGAGGGCTGGGACAAAGTAGCATTGCCGATTGGGTCGTATGTCAAATTCGCCGACCGTTAGCCCGATTCGCCGTTGAGAAAAGCTGTATTTTTATAAAGCTTAAATAACAGAGAAATAATCTGTAATTCTGTATCTAAAAAATTGTAGTGGCCACAGTTTATTTGTATGTTGAAGTTTAACTATTTTAAAACTCTTTCTAATTATTATTAAACCATGCTCGAAGAATTTCTGGAACTCATTGGGTTAGACTTATGAATAATGTTATTTTGCTATTTCAAAACAGCAAACGATTGCAAAAGGATCGATGCTAACGAGCGCGTTAGTTATAACGTAGAAAATATGTTTGTTTTTGTATTTTATTTGCACTGCACTAGAATGGGAGTAGCATTTTCATTCATTTAAAACTTGTTCCGTCGACGGCGAATATTCTGCCGGCGAATCGGCTACAGCGAATAGGCAAAAATCAATTGGCGACGACTAATCGGTGACGGCCAGTTGGCGACGACTAATAATTTTATTCACCTAGACCCATTTCACGAAGGTGGATGATTTTGCAAAAAAAAATAAAATGTTAAAGTTTAAGTTTATTCTCATTGCATTTTGTTATTCAATTTAAAATATACGGTACCCCCCACCCAAGAAAAGCGCCCTTTCGTGCTTTCCAAGAATGCTTCGACATTCAGCATCACTCCGTTTCGCTAATACAATGAAATAGTATGAACAAGTTATTTATCAAAAAAACCAAAAAAAAAATTTTTTTTTGCCGACGACCATACCTCAAAAGTTGATGTTGCCTTCATTTTCGGAGGACCTATCATATAAAAACGATCCAAGACTTCAGGAAGGTTCCTGGCGACCGGAATCGTGTACACATACGAACATACATACCCCGCACAGCACGTTTAGGCACCCCCCAATACGGAAGAGGGATCTAGTGGGATGGGGTCTTCACCAAAAGATCCGCACAGCCGAGGCGGAGATTTCCTATAGTGGGTTCATTAGTCGGTTGGCACGAATTTTAGAGATATTTGACTCAGAGTGGTTTTCGATATGAGGGAATTTCAATACTTCGTACACTTCGTGTCGAAGTAATAAAACTATGCAAATGTATGTGATTGTATTTTGTATCCCATGCCGTAGCCGATAATCTTTAATACCTAACGTCTCAACGAGAGGGTGGGTAGGAGTTTCAGGTACGAGATGCTTCAAAGTGTTACTCTGCCCCAGGCCTAACAATTTTAGATCCGGCTCTGAAAATAAGAGTAATTTTAGAGAAAGAACGTCTGATTTTGGGTACAAGAAAGCATGTAGTAGGTACCAATTTTTGTCACTTTAAATTTTCTATTTCAATTGTATTACGTACATTTTTATGTATATGTTATCAATTTCTGCTTTGTTTGCTCGTTAATGATGTCATATCTAAATTTCACCCATACTGAGAATCTAGTAATATTCAGAAATATGCAGAAAGAGCAATAACCTATCCTTTCTTTTCTTCCACTTCCATATTTTCCATAGTTGATCTTACCTTGAACCTTCAACTTTAATCGTTATTATTTGGAGATGTGTGTTCCCGTTATCATCAAGAGTTGCTGTAATGTCGCAAATCCTTTGCAAAATAAATAAATAATACTGGCTTCCGATTAGCCTTAGTCAGTTTGAGTTTCTTCTTCTTCTACTACGGGGTTTAGGTCTGCAGGACTGTTTTGGATGAGTTTCAAATTTAGTTCCAAGGGTTATTCTTTTGCAAATCTATAAATCTAACCAAGTTGTGCTAAATTCTACATTTAGATTGTATTTTCGTTGAAAGTTTGATTATTGCATCGACTTAAACAGTTTTGCAAATTGTTAATGATTTAAATTTTAAAAACCGAGGAGGAAGTAACGTCCTTCACAAAATCTGGACATTAATGATCACCGATTACTGTTTGTTTGGAAAACGGTAAATCCTTGATGCACGCACGCGAAAATAACTTTGACATTAAAATAGAATATCATTATCAGCTCGTTATCTCTCGAAAATACAAACAGGAGTCTAAAATACACAGAGTAAGAAACTTAGAGTAGCGATATCGTGTATCAGCCGAGCCCTACGTCACTTGATATTGGGTTGCATCTCGTGTGTGCGCGCTTCATTCCTCCAGGAAATAATAGTAAATAGGCGATAAATGCAATCGGCGTGCATACAGTATGAAGTTCAAAGATAGTTCTTCAGGAACGCTGCTGCACCGCGGCGCCCTTCAGTGCGCGTAATTAGTTTTGCAACACTCGGGCCGAGCATGTGGTCCCACTTTGACTGAGACTGAACTCGTACGGTTTCCCAAAGTTATTCGACACCGGAGGAAAGCCGCCGGCATGGCCGACCCGACCATACAGACCTTCTGCTGCTACTCCGCTAACTCCACGGAGACGCTGCACCAGATCATGCAGGAGTTCAACACGGACGCCTACAACATCGTGTGCCTATTCTCCGCGACCGTGGGCATGCTGGGCGCCCTGTACCAGGTGAGGTTAATTCGATATTTCCAAAATACGCAATGGCTAAATCTAGACTTCTAGATTCTGCCAAGGCAGCAGTTCTCCAGGAATCACCGGTGGGTCTCCTTCCCTGCGGTTCGGGGCAGGAGGATTATCCTATGGCTCGCCGTCTCCGACCTGCTGGCTTCACTTGGTAAGAAAATACGGCAAATCGAGAGTCAAAAAAGTATCGCTTCGAACACTCCAATTTGCCCATGATAAGAGCAGGCGAATTTTGTTTCGGGGCTGAGACGTCATTGCGCGATACTTAAATTTTATGAGTTTTTGAAACCAAAACCAGGATAATGTAGGTCAGATAATTGCATGTAATTTATAAATACATTTTAAGTTCGTTATCACGAAAACGCGATTAAAAATGTAAATAAAATAGACGAAGCCAGAATTTCTGAATATTCTGATTTTGGTTTGGAATACAAATAGGTAACCGTTTATCATATCTTCTTGATGTCAAGTTGTGCAGCAAATAAAATTAATCACTAATCAGGTAATATGTACACATTTGGAGGTAACTGAAAAAATAAGATGTTTAATACTGATATAGGTGAAAAAATCTGGTGTGATACACGCACACAACTTCCTTTTACAGTGATCTTATAATTAGCCAAAAATTTGATTTTTAATTTTTAAGCATTTGTCAAAAATTTTCAAAAATTACAAATTCTACAAAAACGGTACAAAATAGAGCGTTAGTCGAAGAGACAAAATTTACTCAAGAATTTTAAGCTGATTTCAAAAATGTAATAATATACCGGGTGTTCTATATAATAAAAAAAAACAAAAAAACCCAGTTTAGAAGTATTCAACTGGAAAATCACCTATCTCACATCAATACACATTATAAGTTTTAAAAAATGTGAAGTTTGAAAAAAATCGTTAGAGCCGTTTTTGAAAAAATCGAAACAAACTGAAAAATCACAAGAGTAAACACCTACTTCCGGTTATGCGATTTTCTTCAAAAGCTTGCTGTCGCATCTACATAGTACACAAAACTTATATATGAAGTTTCAATGCCATATCTCTTTTCGTTTTTGAGGTATTCTGCTCACAGGCAGACACAGACACAGACACACAGACAGACCAATGAAAAAAATATGCTTTTTGGGTTCAGGGGACTCTAAAACGTGAAAATCTGTTTAAAACTCAATTTCAAATTTTCGGGGTGAATCCAATACTTCATTTATTGTAAAAGGAAGTAAAAATAAACGAACTCAACTCAAGTCAACTAAAATCTATTTCCTGCAGAAGTGATAATTTTTCCGATATAAGACAGTTAATAATTGAATTGCATGGCAATGTTTTCGAATAAAGTTTCGTGATATTCATTTAATATATATTTCGTTTTTAATATTATATAAGCAACAGTTTGCATTTAATAAATTTATTTACAACTGACTGCATGTCATAAAATTAACACGCACACAACTAAATTAAACTCATTTATTACTTGCTTTTACAATAAAGGAAGTATTGGATTCACCCCAAAAATTCGAAATTGAGTTTTCAACAGATCTTCACGTTTTAGAGTCCCCTGATCCCAAAAAACATATTTTTTTTCATTGGTCTGTCTGTCTGTCTGTGTGTCTGTGTGTCTGCCTGTGTGTCTGTGTGTCTGTCTGTGTGGCTGTGTGTCTGTGAACAGAATATCTCAAAAACGGAAAGAGGTATGGCGTTGAAACTTCATATATAAGTTTTGTGTACTATGTAGATGCGACAGCAACCTTTTGAAGAAAATCGCATAACCGGAAGTAGGTGTTACTCTTGTAATTTTTCAGTTTTTTTTCGATTTTTTCAAAAACGATTTTTTTTAACTTGACATTTTTATTACATTTTTAATGTGTCTTGATGTGAGATAGGTGATTTTCCAGTTGAATACTTCTAAAATGGGTTTCTTTTGTTTTTTTTTCTATTTTTCTATTAACTCCTATTTTAAATAGAACATCCGGTGTATTATTATATTTTTGAATTTAGCTTAAAATTCTAGAGAAAATTTGTCTCTTGAACTATCACTCTATTTTGTACCGTTTTCGTAAAATTTGTAATTTTTTAAAATTTTTGACAAATGCTTAAAAATTAAAAATCAAATTTTTGGCTAGTTATAAAATCACTGTAAAAGAAAGTTGTGTGCGTGTATCACACCAGATTTTTACTAATAGTGCTGATACATGTAATGATTACTTGTGGCAGACCGACTCGAATTTTATTCGCACAGTACCTAGTATATTTTCGCTCTGATGTATCTTCTATTTTTATACGTTGAAAATGTATCACGTCGTGCAGTTTAGTGCCCGATGGTGACCGTTCTATAAGTCGATATTTTCTATCGTTCTAGAGCACAACGTACATTAGCCACTGCTCGGCAGATCCAAACATGCATATAAGTATTGATTTTTTTTAATTTTAAAAAAATCTGGTGTGATACACTCACACAACTTCCTTTTACAGTGATCTTACAATTAGCCAAAAATTTGATTTTTAATATTTAAGCATTTGTCATTAAATTTTCAACAATTACAAAATCTACAAAAAACCGTACAAAATAGAGCGTTACTTGAAGAGACAAATTTTGTCTAAAATTTTAAGCTGAATTCTAAAATGTGATAATATGTGTACCGGGTTTTCTATTTAAAATAGGAGTTAATAAAAAAAATACAAAAAAAAACAAAAGAAACCCATTGTAGAAGTATTCAACTGGTAAATCACTTACCTCACATCAATACACATTAAAAATTTAATATAAGTGTAAAGTTTGAAAAAAATCGTTAGAGCCGTTTTTGAAAAAACCGAAACAAACTGAAAAATCGCAAAAGTAAACACCTACTTCCGGTTATGCGATTTTTTTCAAAAGCTTGCTGTCTCATCTACATAGTACACAAAACTTATATATGCAGTTTCACCGTCATACCTCTTTGCGTTTTTAAGATATTCTGTTCACAGACAGACAGACAGACACACACAGACAGACCAATGAACAAAAACATGTTTTTTGGGTTCAGAGGACTCGAAAACGTGAAGATCTATTGAAAACTCAATTTCGAATTTTTGGGGTGAATCCAATACTTCCTTTATCGTAAAAGGAAGTAAAAAGTAAACAGTCTTTCCTGAAGTCATTGAAAATGTTTACGTTTCGCAAATGGCGTAGCTTGTTCAGAACCAATTTAAATTTAATTAAAACATTTTGCTATCTGAAATACAATATATTTTAAATTATATAAGTGAATCTATCAAAACTTCTCACGTGTTACTCACTTACACAAATTCTTGAGATTATGTTTTTTTTTATATTATACATTTGAAATTATGAGTAGATAACTAATTAAGTAAAATCGTTGTCGTAGTTATCTTGAAATTAAATAATATTTTAACGTTTTTAAGTTAGAATTTACTTTTAAACAGTTGGAAAACTTATGCCATTTGCTCAAATTCTTCATATTTTACATTTAGAAGTAAAATCTTATATTAAACGTTGAAGAGGAACTGGTATATGATAGTCTCCTTTTAAGTGATTCTCTATGTAACATTTTGGGTATGTTGAAATTGAAATTATATAACATGTCTACTGCTTGATCTGACAGTGCTCTGTTTTGTATTTTGGGTTGAAATGTACGTTTTTATTGAGAAATGATTTTTTTAATTCTATATACAGTGTGTCCAAGATAATGAAAGCCAGTATGGGGATCTCGTTGGTAGTAAGAGATACAAATGTGGTTAAATTGGAAAAAGTTGCGTAATAAAGTACTAAAAAAATTACACCTAGAAATTTTTGGTATGATTTTCCGTTTTTGAGTTATCTTACAAAACCGATTTTTTTTTATTTTTAATTCTAGTTTTTTCTGTCGTTATTATTAAAGTTAGAGGAAAACTTACTTTGTCTTCGAGCAGCCATCATCAACTTCATTTTTTTTAAATACGGTCCTGATTTTCTGATGTCAAATGTTAAAAGCTTGTTTTATTCTCAATTCAACAATGTGCCACATATGGTTTAATTACGTTTGGAGTCTTTTTTGACTACCATCAAGAAATTTTTGGACGCGGACCTGAGTTTTGAAACCTTTCAGACGTTATTTCAGCTTTTGTAATTTAAATGAAGATGTAATAAGCCACACTGGATGTTTTTAATCCTTAATAATCACCTATAATGGTCTTAAAATACAAATAATTTTCAATAGTAAGTAACTAAATTATTGATTGTTTTTCTTATTTATAAACAATCATTAACATTAGAAATTAAATATCCATCTTTAAATTACAAGCGGAAACAACCTTTTTACTCTGAATTCAACAATTTACCGCACATTCTGATATAATAAAGTTTTAATTCTTTTTGATAATCAGGAAATGTTTGGTTGTGGACCTGTGTAGTAGAGCATTTCACACGTTGTTTCAGCTTTTGTGATTTAAAGAAATAAGCTACACTTTTATTTCTAATTTTAATTATTGTTTGTAAATAATAAAAAAAAATTAATTACTTACCATTGAAAGTTATTTGTATTCTAAGACTATTATGAAGGACTAGTGAGTCACCCGAACTACGCTTCGGTTCGCTAAATTAAGAGAGATTCGTTAATATAAATTTAAAAAAAGTATGCTTCGGCCGGGAATCGAACCCGGGCCGCCCGCGTGGTAGGCGGGCATTCTACCACCAGACCAATAATTATGCTTGGTCGAATGAACAGCTGCTGTAATAGCATATGAACATAGTGAATCACCCGAGGCAACAGCTGCCGAAGCACAGCCCACGTCCATAGACGCGATTTAATTAAATTAAAACTTTTTCGCACTTTTTTTGAAAATAAAAACCGGCCTACGATCTAAGTCGACAAATTAGCAAAATTTTAAGCCATCATACAACTTAATGGGACCAGTATCTTCGGAGGAGATAGCGAACAAACATACACGCAAACATACAAAGAGAGCACCGATTTTATGTTATAAGCTTATAAGATTAAAAACACGCAGTGCGGCTTGCTACTTCTTTCTTTAAATTACAAAAGCTGAAACAACGTATGAAATGCTCTAGGACACAGCTCCCTATCTAAACATTTCTTGATGATAGTCAAAAAATACTCGTAATTAAACCATAATGTGTGGTTTATTGTTGAATTCACAATAAAAAGGGCTTTTAAAATTTGGCATCAGAAAATCAGGACCGTATATAAAAAATGAAGTTGATAGTGGTTGCTCGAAGACGCAACGTCGAATAAAAATATTGACAATGTAATATTTAAGTTCATTAAAAGTTGCTATAAAGAAGTTTGGTCAATTTCGCTCTAACTAATTTAAAAAATAGAATTGAACTACATCCAAAAACGAAAAATCATAACAAGGATTTCTAGGCGTCAGTTTGTTAGTCCTTTAATTACACAACTTTCTCCCATCTAACCAAATTTGTATTTCTTACTATTCCCGAGATCTCCATACTGGCCCTCCTTATCTTGGACACACTGTATAGTTGACGTTACAATTCTTTCAATATATCTAACAAACAATATTCGATGTAACTTTTTTGCGTTTTATCTTTAAGATCTTTATAAAACATTTTTAAGGGTGTTACGGTTTTTATAAGCAGTTTTTATATTGCTTGTCTGATGCAGGGAAGAAGCCATGGCTCTACCTATCATGACAAATCAGCAATTTTTTTTATTCTGAAAGAAACATTTGTATGGACTTATTTTTCATAATTCTTCTCATTTTAAAGCTTAAATCGCGAGTTTATTCCATGCATATATACTGTACAATAAGCACAGTTTGCTTTTACGGTTGCATTGGGGCCAGATCTAAGCGGCTCCTCAGCTTTTCGACAGTTTATAAACTGCAACGCGTGCAGAGCGGCAAGAAGTAGGTCAAGAGATAAGGATACTTTATAATTAAATGAGAGCCATCACAGTAAAGGCTCAAATCTCAGGCTGACCTGACCCCTGCGATAACTCATGTGTATTGATTTTGTGATGACAATTCTGGCACATACGCTCATTTGGTCGAGTTCGGATGAAGAAAGGCCGCGCCGCACCGCGTCCGCGGAGGTGGAAAATGCATTTTACGTTCGGTGGTTGGATCTAACATGTGAGCAAACGAAAATAAAATCAAGCTTGGCTTTGAAATATTTGTTGTATGAATAATATGTTGGTGGCACTGTAAGTCTATGTCAAATTTGAGGTTAGCAGGTTAGGTTTTCCGTCAGTTTTGACATAGACTGATGCAAAACCTAACCTGCGTTTGCTCACATGTTACCATAAAAATTCTCCACAAGCCGCCACTGGTTTGAAGTTCCTTTTCTATTTTTGCGATAGGTGAGGTATACCGGGTGACAATAAGACCAGGGCTATGCCTCTATCTCCGTTACTTATGAATGAATTTGGTTGAAATTTGATACAAGGATACTAGACAAAATTTCCGATTGAGATATAAATATTACTTCCCTCGTCTGAAAAACGAAGGAAGTATTGTAATCAAGAAAAAATCACCTTCCGAGATTTTTTCAGATCTTCACGTTTCAAGGTCCCTAGATGACGAAAAATAGGTTTTCGCAATTCCGTCAGTCTGTCTGTATGTCTGCCTGTCTGTCTGTCCGTCTATCTGTCTGTCTGTCTGTCTGTCTGTCTGTCTGTCTGTTGGAAGTATAGCTCAAAAACTATTTGTCCCATTACACCATTACACAGTGCTCTTCAAGAGACGCGCGCGCCGGACTTTTCCCGAAGAGACGCGGTAGCGCAGATGGAATTTCGCCGTACTTATATCCTCTGCGGAGATTCAGTAAGGATCGAGGATTCTGCAGAGCTGGAGATGCTGAGGGTTCAAACCCCAGCGGGATACATTTTTTTTATTTGAAAATGTATTTAATTTATTAGAAACGCGAAGATATTTAGACTCCTAACTTAATTTGATTTTTAAAATTATTTAGTGCCACAATGTTGACGAGGGAAGTTCTGGGTAGAGCCTTTTACAGATTTTTTTAGATTTGTAGTCTTACTGGTTGCTGTATTTAATATGATTTTATTTATTTTGTTCGTAATGTTGGATAACATTTTTGAAAGAAATTTGGATAATTTAAGTACGGCTCATATATGGTGCTACTATTGGTCTTAAGGGTGTGTTTGATTGGCGTAGTTTAGGAAATCATTAGATAAGTAATGTATTATGATATAATTGTTTTATTAATACATATATTGTTTTGCTTTTAGATACTTTGTGTAGTGTCTTTATATTCTTCCTATTCTGTGCTTTCCTCATTTAATAGTGCTTCTGTTTTGGTTTTATAGTATTTTTGTGTTTTTACTACTGTTCTTGTGTTTTGTCTGAATGGGTTATAATGAGCTCTGGGTTATAGCAATTTCTATACAGTCAGATAGCCACGAAAAGTTGCAATATCATTTCACCTGGTGCACAATTCAGTTATACAGTGGATTAAATATGTCAGTTTAACCTAAAAACTACTGAAAATATGTCATGTGGTGTTTTAATTTGTAACGTTTGAAACTTAAATAATACGAATTTTGCACCTTCTCATTAGGCAACCAATGTAGACGACAAATATATTTTTAACTTTTCGGATTGACAAGTTAACAAGTCGTAAGGTTTTTTCTGGTTAATGTTTAAGTATGTTTGGAGATTTTAACAAGTTTGGCAACTTATTTAGTTTCTATAGTGAAACAAGAAAGATACGAACGAAAGTGGGCTTCATGAAATATCCTGAAAAAACTATATACGGACGATTTATTTCATGTCAAATAATTTCATAACCACTAGCATTAGATTAAAACTAAAAATGGTAATTACAGTTGAACGTATCAACCCTAACGAGCGCTTTAGTTATAACGTGTGAAATATGTTTATTTTTTTGTATTTTACTTACATTCAACTGGGATGGAAGTAGCGTTTTTGTTAATTTAAAACTTTATTCGCCAGTGGCGAATGTTCTGACGGCGAATTGTACCTACGGCGAATAGGCGACGCCGAATTGTCGTAGACTAGACCCATACCACGAAGGTGGGTGTTTAGGTCAAATTTAAGCACAGGGTTAGGTTTTTATACCATTTAAGTTACAACTAAAATCAGTAAATTAAAACTTATTAGCTAAATGTATATATGTCTCAAATGATAATTACCTCTCAGTGCACATGTAGCTTATCGTTATCATTGAGGATTTTGTAAAAAAAATAATAATGGTAAAGGTTTAAGTTTTTTCTCATTGTATTTTTATTCAATATAAAGAACCGCATGCAAATGTATGTGATTATCTTTTGTGTCCCATGTTGTACCCGATATTCTTTAATACTCAACATCATAATGAGAGGGTGGAGAGGCGTTGCAGAAACGAGAGGCGTCCAAGTGTTACTTTGCCTCGTGTGCCAAAATTCTTCTATCCGGCTATGATGACTAATGCGTAGATAATTTTGCTAAGAGTAATTCCTACTAGAGGTTTTAGATTAACCCAAGTATTGCTTTTATAGAAAATTCCCGTATTATCTGCAAAACTTATTATTTTGCCTTTTGACATTTCAAACTAAGTATACCATCAATATGACAAAAACACTGATCTAAGAACGGTTCCTCAAGTAACACCGTATTCAACCACTTGACTCTCTCTAACAACAGAATTTATTTTAACATATTGCTTGCTATTACTTAAACAGCTTTCGATATAAAGTTCCTCTAAAGCCAAGATCCCATATGACCTCTAATAACTGCTTATGGCTGACTCTCATTTACTGCTTGGGGAATTTCCGACGGTAATAAACAAATTGCGTCCTCCGTTGATAAAGTTTCTCTAAATCCAAACTGCTTATTTGATAACATATACTTAACAATTCAATTTTTCAGTAATATTTTTGTTAAATTAGTCACTAAAGAAACCGGTCGATAGTGACGATAGTGTGAAGGGTCAGTTTCATCCCCACTTCTAACTATAGGTTCTACCCTTAGGTTCTACTATTGTTGTTTTAAACAGTGTAGGAAAGACACAAGTTTGAATGATCTTGTTAAACAAATGCGTTATGGGTTGGACAATATAATTACATATATTTTTCAAGGTTTCTGATTTTATCAAATCTATTTTGAGGGCTTTGCTAGAATTTAATGTGTTTATAGTTTGCATTACTTGATCACTTGTTATTGGAAAAAAAGTATGACTGTGATAATGACTTTTCGACCAGCAGTGAAGTAGGTCGTTTAAAAATTTTATCAGCAAAATGTTTACCTACACCAACATAAAATTCATTTAAAGTGTTTATTATTTCTAGAGTATCTTGTTGAAGGTAGCACAAATTATTGAGTTGCATATTGTCAGGCAGGAGGTGCCAGGGAGTGCCTAGCACCACCTGGGAAAATTTGAGCACCTCCTGGAAAATTCGCAGCATTAGGATCTTATTAAAAAATATATTATAATTTTTTCTTTAACAATTAAATTATACTGGAATCCTCGAAAACCGGGCAATTTTAAATACTCTAAAATTTGAGAATAAAAAGCCATCCGGCAGCTGCAGTTTGAGAGATTCATTTGAGATTACAGATGCTGCTATAAACTCTCTTGGAGAAATGAAAACTGTCACTAAATTTAACGAAATAATAGAAACGTTAATACCAGGGCCGTAACTAGGTATAGGCCGAGTAGGCCCCCGCCTACAGGCGCCAGCGACAAGGGGCGCCAGCGACAAGGGGCGCCAAAATTGCACTGAAAAAAATAATTTCTTCTTCACTAATAAAAAAACAAATAAATTTGTAAGATTTACAATTTTAGTCTAAATAATTCTAATTATAATAGTGCAAATTGCGCCCAATCTGGTCAATACATTGCATTGCCTTGTGCAATTTACAAAGGGAATGTTATACCTATGTCTGCCAGATTGTAATGGCGTTTATTTTGTAACTCCCACCTATATCAATCAAAGCATTAGAATTATTAGCTTTTTAGCGCCCCTCTTAGGTGACCTTATTCTGATCACAAAACTCTTTGCATTTTTAAAATTGAATGTAATGCAACAGTGGCGACAAACGAATTTAAAGTTTAAACGACTGTTGGAGCGGGTTCACTGATTGCACATATCACATATACACTCACTGATTTGGGCTCATCGCTGGTACAGTGGCCAATTGCCAATTGCAACTTGTTCCACTATTATAGCATTTCTCGCTACAATCACTTGCCCGCTAGAATTTCTCCAATTTAAGACATAGTACAGTAGCAGCTTTTATTAAAAAAAGAATTATCGAAGTCGGTTTGATGCAAGGCTTATATTAGGTGCCCACAGAAAAAGCTACAAGACGATGTGATAGTGTAGCTGCGAGTACAGAACCGTATTCTGCGTTCATATGTTCTTACGCATAATAATATGCATTATCTGTCCATATTGTATTATTTTAACATATTAACATGTCTGTACTAGCTTTTGAGCGCACCATATAGGGTAGGTGGTCTTATTATAATTAAAATACTGTTTAAATTTTTGAAAAATTGTACATAAATAAATTACAAAAGAAATTTTTTATAACGTCTTTAATACAGAAAGCGCGCTGCAAGAAAAACAATTTTTGCTGGATTAAATTATGGCTGAAGTCTTCAAAATTATCTACAAAATAGGTAAAAATACCTCAATATTGCTAATAATACTCAAACAGTGAGGAGTGCGAATCACATGAATTTGGAAACTAAGAAAAACATTGCTGCCAGTGGGATGCTCACTTTAGACGGCACCACCGCAGTATTTTTTCTATATATTATCGATTTAAAAAATACCTTTTTTTCTGATTATACCCCTCACTAAATTCTACTTTTAGGGTATGTTACTTTCCCTTCACGGTAAAATACTAGCCTACTGTGATTTAAAATAAACAGCAAAATTGGAGAAGTCGTATTAGGGACTTTTTTTATCAAAAAATCTTGTTAATACAAGTTGTTCAGAATCGTTCAAATAAGCTATACCCGAAATTTCATTAAAAACAAAATTTTGAAAATCTCAAAAAATTTAAATAACGTTTTATGGGATGCTTGACATGATCTTCCAGTTGCAGTACGGCAGGAAAGTACTATCAATTATGCAGTTGTGGTTAGGGAATGGTTAAATTAGTGTTGCCAGACGTACGATAATTATCGTTTTTGTACGATACTTTTACCAGTAGTACGATGTACTATAATGGCATAATGTACGATAATTTGGCTATTATTGAAAATTCTCACAAATTTGGAAAATACGTACTAATATTGACCGTATTATCGATATGACAGTTACGTGCAGATATTTTTGCTAAACCGGTATTAATCACAAGGTGCTGAAATTTAATTCGGAACTGTTATTATTTATGATGACAAGCTGATCACGTTACATCACCGTACTTATAGGGGGTTCCCCATCGACTTTCCACATGCCCACTTTCGACTTCTGTCTTTCACTAAAAATTCTTTCTGCAGTCATTTTCGATTCGTGGTTTAATTAGCACGTATCGTCGATTTATGATCGGCTCTTCTAGCAGACACACCAAGTAAAATCGGATTTATTTCAGAATTATTTCATTCTTGTAGTTATATTTTCCTATGTATAATACAAAATATTATAATAAGATAAAATGTACGATAATTTTTACTACTGTTGTACGATAATAATGTTTATTCGATCTGGCATGACTGGGTTAAATGAGAATTTTCCGAGAAGATGGATGGGCGTAACAGTCCCCTAATCACATGGCGACAATTCTCAACATTTTTTGTTTTTAATGAAATTTCGGATTTAGCTTATTTGAACGATTCTGAACACCTTTTATTAACAAGATTTTTTGATAAAAAATCCCTAATACGACTTCTTCAATTTTTCTGATTATTTTAAATCCTAGTAGGCCAGCATTTTATCGTGAATGGAAAGTAACATACCCTAAAAGTAGAATTTAGTGAGCGGTATAATCAGAAAAAAGAAATTTTTTAAACCGATAATATATGAAAAAAATACTGGGGTGGTGCCGTCTAAAGTGAAACATACTGTATATACAAATTTTTAAAATATTCTACTGACTACATAATACTGTGTACTTTTTTTAATTAGAAAAGTGTTTTACAGTTTTGTTTTCTGTTCTTATTTTATTTGTGTTGTATTATTTTAACATTTAGATGCTTAATTTTAAAACTTGAATTAAAAATGTTGAAGATATTTTTGAATATCCGGAGACGTACAGTAACATTGGTATTTTTTCACATGTATCGTTAGTGCACTGAGGGGCGCAAAAATGTTGGCTTGCCTACAATAAAAGTTTGCCTAGTTACGGCCCTGTTAAATACTGAGTTCCATATTGAAAACGACGTTGCAACTGTTTCCATACCGAAGGGCAGCAGAAAAACTATGAATAAACTGCAAGATCGCATTATAACCGATCGTATTCGAGAAAGATCTGCATGATGTTGACTCCAATCACGATTTTAGAATACTTAATCAAGTATTGACATTATTTTGAAAAAAATTAATATAATGTTCATTGACAACGTCCAATTGTTGGAAACCATTTCGACGGTTGAAGATTTGAATAAAATGAAATATTTGGAATGCTCGTTAGGAACAAAGTTTCAATCAATTGAAGAGATTAAAGTGTATTTAGTTATTATTAGCCAACAGCTAATGCCAAAGACAGGCTAAATTTTGTATAAAGGCCAGTTTGCAAAAACAGAAGTTAAGGAAAAACAAGAAAACTAAACAAACAAATAGATGGAAGAAAATTACTTTACAATTTGCCATCAACGTAAAGCCAATAACAAAAATTATCTAACAAAAACTAAGTTCTAAAGCAAGGCTTATTCCAGATTATCTTTTACAAAATAATTGTATAATGTTACTTTGTTATTTATGAGGGTATTCCGACTGTAAAACATTTGTCGTTTCCATTTAGGACTTACATTGGTTGTAAACATAATGTTGGCATAGCCCTGGATTTGTTGTTGAGTTCAGTAATCATTTATTGTAGTAACTCTTCTCTACTCGATGTTGTTATATAGGTATATCGTCGGAAAATCATAGATGTTCCTCAATTATGTCTCCTTGCCTAAGACCTCTCTCAACTTCAAAAGTTTTTGTTGAAAAAAGTTGGGGATTGAATTTTCTGTTTTTTACAAACTATTTAGCTTACTTTTGCCCACAAACTATAGTAACTGATATCCGCATTTAAATGAAATGAAGTTCTAGAGCTCATTTAGTTCTTGTGGGCACATTGAGGCATACAGTTCTCACGTACTTATTTTACGTAGTTGTTAGTGTCAAAAACACTTCAATAAAATTACACCGTAGTAACTCGTTATCATAATGCTTTAAGTGAGACGGCTTAATGAATATTTAATTTATTTATATTAAGCTGGTTAAATTTATTTGACAATATGTTTATTATGTATATAAGTAATACTAATTAACGTTCGAATTCACATAGATGTTAGACTCAGATGCCGAATTCGCTCAAGTGCCGAAATGAAATTCTCAGACCGGAAACTGCGTAAAACCTAAATTCGCCCGATTGCCGAATTAATTTTTCTCAATTGCAGCATTGTCTTAATTCATTTCGGCAATTCAACAAATTCGACATCTGACCCTAACATTCATAAGAATCGTATTATAATTATGCATTTATGTATTTTCTTAAAATATGCATTTATTTAATGTATTTACTTTATTCTGAGATGTTCTGGAAAATGCGACAAAATATGGATTCAGTGGCTTTATATTCACGGAATCGCTCAAACTTGCAAATTAAAATCACTGTCACTCGATTCGATTATACACAAAAACTTCAAAGTAGCCGCCGTTCCTTTGGAAATATGTTTTGGTTTGTTTGTTTGTTTGTTTATTATGGACAAGGTCTAGGCATGTGGAGTACCAGGTACCTTAGACACGGACTGCTTTGAAAATGCCTGAATTTGATCGTATTGCTGTAAGTGCATTGGTAGTCTGGTCCTTTTCTTTTAAACCTGCAAGAATTTTTACTTTATTCTTCTCTCAAAGCAAAAAAAAACTGTAGTAGTTCAAGTTTGACGCTAATTTAACTTGCTCTTGTTGAATGTGGGCTGCGTCTTTTCCATATATCCTTAAAAATACACATTTCCCTCTCACTTTGCATTTCGTTCACATCAATAATAATTTGCTTTTTGTATGCATAAACTCAATTGATATGGTTATAGGCATTGTTATATTCGTTATCTCCCGCGTGCAATTTCGAGCGCACGCCGCTGATCTTAGTTCGTTGGAAGAGGTCATTCTGCGTTGAACACAAGTCACGTGACCTTCAAGTGAAGTGAATGCAGAAGGTTGACAGACATCAACCGAACCGCACGCAATGTTTGTGGCTGGTGCGGCTTACGTGTTTTGATCAACGTTAATAGACTTCAGTTCCGGTTCATCTTACTTCTGAACTTCTTCTTTCCGTATTTGAATTACCGTCAGATCCCGAAAACAGATTTTTATGGGACCAAAATCACTTATCGCCTTGATTCTTTTCGTTTGCTTTGGTTTCTTTCTCAAAACTGGCTGATTACTAACGTTCGGCCAAAATTTTCGAGGTAGTAGACGTCGCCGTGCGTTCAGAATTTGAGATATTGTTGAACTACACCACGCTATAATGGCTCGATGTAAAATATTTGCAATTCATGCATGCTGATCATTCATTTTCGCAGATATAATATTTACGACGCTTTGGTCTGTAATTGTCATTTATATGTGTTTTATATGTTCACCTAATAGACACAAGTTTTGAGCCGTTCCCCGCCAGGGTTTCTAAACGCCATTTGGACACGTGGCTGAATTGCAACTAGACTGAAAAATTACTTTGCCTTAGAATACATTAGCACGAGATTTTCCCATAATATTAAAGGTTCGTGGGCCAGCCTAAGACTACCCGCTGAGATCCGTTCTGTGTATTATCGTGTGCTCAATATATCAGTATGTAGTCCTTTTTACACTATAGTTATTTACGTAACAAGTACCGAAAGTGAGATTTTACAGGACGAGTAGATAATTTCCAGAAGTAGCCGGGTGTTGCTAATTTTGCCAATAACTCTGAAATTTATCGGTTCAGTAGCTTGAGACATGTGCTAAAAAACCTCTGTGTATCTGGTTATTGCTCCTTTGTAGTATTAATACTGTAAAGTAATTCTTTATAGTACAAGTACCGTAAAAATGTGTTTATATCTTGGTTACCATGATAGTAATATTCTACGATTTAGCAAAAACATTAAAGGCAAGTGACCTAAATGTCAACGTTTTGGAAACATTTTTGTCACATCTGCGCTACTAACATACCTCAACCTACTCAACTCTAATTATTTACTTAACTATTTCATTGCGGCCCTGTTCAATTGTACAAACAATCGAAAGCAACTGAATCTAAATATTTATACAGGATTGTATTGTTTTTTTTTTCATTTATTTTTCTTTTTTGATAACCCTTCTTAAGTTCACATATTTTAAAATAAAACAGTAAATACACGAACGCTTAGCAAAACCAACTCGAATATGTCTACTTACAAGAATTTTATTCTATATCAAATATTTTTTTCAGTAATTTCCTCTGATAAAAATTATGTTATTCCTCATTTTCAAAGTTCCTTTGAAGAGGTTGTGTGAAAAATGAATCATTTATAAGTGTTAGAAGAATTTCCTAAACAGTATAAGGGGTTTTTAAATACTTATATATCAGTTTTGTCTGATACTGTACTGATACTGATACTGACAGAGGAATGCTAAAAAATGTAAAAGGGAATGGCAGTATACATAACAGATAAGTAAAAATAGTCTATCCCTATCTATTTACTTGTTGAACACATTTTTAAGCAATAACGATTGCTGACTAGAAGCTTGCAGTTTAAAGCCCATGTAAATAGCAAACTATAGGAAATGGAAGTGTAAATAATAAGAGAGAACTGCCCATTCAGGTAGATCCCTGTTGAAGGAAATTAAAAAACGACTTTTTATCGAGTAATTTTATTTTGAAAATATATTTTACCCAACTCACGGTCAATTAATAATATAAAAGCGCAGATCTGTCTATCCGGAACGCTCTGAAGTTAGTTGCAGTCACCGATACCATCTAACGTGAGACTAGCAAATTAATTACAGTTTCCTATAAATAATTATTTAGAATTAATGTGGAGAATAATGTCACCTTCTAATCGTTAGCTACAGAATTATAACTTATTGCAGGGAGTAAAATTTACTAACCGATATTTTTCTGCTAAAACTAAAGCGCAAATAAGGAACTTAAAAGCAATATATGATCGCTCCCGAACAGGGCAAAGCTCCTTTCGCTTTTATATAAACAAGGAATTCGTGAGACTAATAATCTTGAGTAACTTTATAATAATTTAAAAACAGATATGCATACTTGAGGTGTTTAACTGCTCCAATATTTTCCTTTAAGTGGCATAAGTCTTTCAAGACGATTGAATAGAGCAACATTTTTAAATGGCCGGGTATTGAAAACATCGCGTCTTATTCTAAGGAAATTTTTCTTTTTGTTAAATTTGCTTGCAAAAGCATTCGTACGACAGCACCGTGACATGTGACATTTTCAGGGGTGATATAATAAGTAGTACGCATACTATCAAAGATTTTTTAATGAAAATTATGAGTTATAATCCCAAAGCCGAAAATACAAGTCCTTATTAGGACGAGTTGTATTTTCTTGCATTGGGATTATAACGAAATGATATTCTTCAAAAATAATAGATTATTAGGCGTACTACGAATTATATTTAGGAAGAGAATATAATGATTTAAAATATGATCTAATGATCAATGTTTGTCCCAAACACATTTTGTTGCTTTTCATGCTTAAAACGCACGACCTAATCTAGAAAAATTGCGTGGGAATGACTGAAAAGTATTAAGAAGCCATAATTAAAACATAATTTTCAATCAATAATAATCGAAAAATCTGTAAAAAAGTCGTCTTGCGGTTCACTTTGCTCTGCTCTAGCTCAGAATATATTTAACTTAAAGAAAAAAATGTAAACAAAATTTCTGGAAATGACGTCCTTGATAAGGACGATACTATATATTTTGGTCATATGGCAACATTCACATAGATATTCCCGAAAACCGGTTTTAATCATTGCCATTTTTCCAAGATGGTGTCACGTGCGAGACCCCCCCCCCCCCCCCCCCCCAGAACACCGGGATTTAATGTTTCTAAAACATGTCTTTTTGTCTTTACTGACTGTACTACTACTACATTGTTTTGAAAAAAATTTACAAGTTTCAGTTGCCGCAGGACTTATTATTTGCCAAATATATCGAAAAGAACATGAACGAAAGTTCTATAGACCTCTGCCATTTATATGAAATTAAACTATAAAGTCAAAATCTACGCAGGTACCATTGAGGTTTCTTGAAAACACAATATTTTAAAAACAACTCGCCATTCAGTAAGCAACTATACTTGGCGCAGCGAACAAATAGAGTGGCTTATGCAACCCAAATAACATATTTCAAAGCTGACTGGATCAATATTTGACTAATAATTACTAAAGAATCAGAGATGGCGGTTCTCATAATTAGACTTCATTTCTTCTGACATTAAATAATTTTTTGAGGTTATGATACAAATAGAAACTTAAAATCATGACATTTGTGCACTTGTAATATGTAGACAATAATGAGATTTAACAAGCTCCAGGCCACATGCCTACATATCACATGTGCACAAATGTTATGCTTTTTAAATTGATCGAAGTTTCTATTTGCATCATAACCTCAAACAATTATTTAATGTCAGATGAAATTAAGTCTAATTATGAGAACCGCCATCTCAGATTCTTTCGTAATTATTATTCAAATACTGATCCAGTCAGCTTTGAAATATGTTATTTGGGTTGCATAAGTCACTCTATTTGTTCGCTGCGCCAAGTATAATTTATTAAACTCATTTTATTTCGATTGTGACTTTGCAACTCATGCATAAATTACAAGCTCCAATAAAGATTCCATAAAAAATAACTTTAATTGCAATTATCTCGTTTCATGAACTTTTATGAACTGTGCTAAGGATAGACCTATTTTTAATATCCACAATTCCTCCTATCATCTGCACTGACCATAAACGTTTTACAATAAAAACCATTTGAAAATTGTTTTCTAAAGATATCTAATTTTATTAATTAGTATAATTTAGAATGCATACAGGAAGAAATGATATACTGTTTTGAACAACCTGGTACTCTATAATAATATGAATACCCATAATCTCTAAAACTGCTATATGGCCTTCTATTTTAATATTATAATTATTTATATATAATATTATTTATAATTGTTAAATTGTTTCAGGAGTTCTGATTAGAGCAGCTTTATGGATGAATTACAAAAATATAATGCCAGCGATGGATGATGAGTCTAGCGTACTTTTTTGTGTAGTATCATCCGTAAGTAACTAATTTTTGTATGTTCATATTTTCACACGTCTTTTAATCAATATTTAAGATACCTAAGTAGCATACCAGATATAAGAACCTCTCATTGTAATGCTATTTCATCGCATTTCATTTGGTTAATGTACTACATTTCTACATTCAAAATCGTTTAGAAATGTGGTACTTTTCTGCATAGCAACGGCGATTCGTTTTACGTTTGGCAGTACTGAAGTATATTGTTGATGCCACTATATGTCAATGTCAAATTCGAGGTTAGCAGATTAGGTTTTGCGTCAATTTTGACACAGACTGACGCAAAATCGAACCTGCTAACCTCGAATTTGACATAGAATTACAATGTCACCAACAATACACTTCAGTACTGCCAAACGCATAACATCAACTGGAGCTGCTTCTTGTGCTTTGATACATTAAACGAGTTCTGCTCAGCTTGGTTATGTTTTGACATTTAGAGTCACTTTTATGTAAAAATTTAATATTTTACATTTCTTATGAAATGTGATAAAATAGTATACTCCACACGTTAGAAAAGTGGTTTTATTGAACTGGTATGGCCGTTTAAGTACTCGCTAACACTCGTATTCAAACCAGCCGTACTTTTTCAGTAAAACATCACTTTTCTAAACTTGTTGCGTAATATACTATTCCTTCAGGCCTGGATCCAATACTTTTATACTTCAACCTGGGTGTGGACTTTGTGTTATGCAATTGATATGAGATTTATCCTGAGTGAAAAACGGGAGCGAGTCCGCCTCTATCACTTAGCAGCATGGGTTTTGCCTGCGATTCTCACTGGAATTGGCCTATGTTTGCTGTATTTTCCAGATGCAAAGTAAGTAGTTCACTTGTTCAATTATCATTGTAGTTATATTTATAATGGTATAAGTAAAGTATGATCAAAAAATATTTTCGTCTAATGTAGATATGGAATAGTTCCTAATTTATGAATGCAACTATTATACTTTTGTATTTAAATGGCATACTTGGCATTTGATTTTTAAGTGAGTTACAATTTGCATTCATAAAATATGTTTGTTTGGCTGCTCGTATTTTATAATAATTTTGTCAGATATAATTCAAATAAACGTTGTAGGCCGGTTTTTGTGTCCAGTATTTATTGGTTTGCCTCTTATATTTTGACGATTCATACCAAATGTCAAATTGACAATTTTGAAAGAATAATACTTGGTTGTAATGATGACTTTGTTTTGACCAATCATGGCCATAGTTATGATTACTATGTACTTAGGTTCCAAGTACTGCATGCTTATTTGAAATTAATTTTTTGATTATACAATAGTTCTCAAACTGTGCTATAAATGATGATACTGTTTTAGCTGCCACATGTCCAGAACTGCTACCCCCACCGTCTTACGCATTTTGCCAAATTACATAGTAACGTACATCCCTATAGCAATTGTGATGATAGCAAATCCGTGCCTCTACTTATTTTCCTGCAAGGACATGGAAAAGATAATCACCTGCACGTCGGGGCAATTTACCCGACGCGAAAGGGACCTTATAGACGCAGTTAAAATAAAATTTTCTGCCATCAACATTGTTTTCTACGTGTGCTGGTTCCCTAACCTCATTAATGGTTTCTTGCTGTGGACTATGTGGTTTCAGCTTCCTGTTACCATGGTCATTACCACGTGGTACGTCATGGTAAGTAGCTACAATGTAAGCATATGTAATAATTTAATAATCATTGGTTGCTATCCGCAACTGTTCATTAGAAGGAAACGCTACGTTATATTGTTGTGGGAAAGTCGATGAGTTGAACGCCAAGCGGGTCGTTTTGGTAATAATTCAATATTCGGAGAACACAAAACCTGTATAAAACCAGAAAAAAGACTAATTAAGCAAAGGATTAGCGCTAATGCTCGTCTGGAAACACCAGAACTCACTTTTTCGAAACAATTGCTTACTGAATAGATGCAGAACGATGAGAGATCATGTTCCTTAGTACTTTGATAGATCTGGAAAGCCTGTTGGTAGTTTTTATGGGGTCCAAGCTAGATTTTCACATGTTACCCAATTTTGGGCAAGTTTGTGGGGTATAAGAAAACGACTTAGACAATTTGTTAGTATTTTAATCTTCTTTTATACTGAGCAGGAAGCGGCCTTTCGAAAATGTCAGTTTTTCCCGATTTGGGAGCTGGTCAGCCGACAACCGTAACAAAAAAACTATTACGAGATTTCTCTGCGGACAGAACCGTTCTTACCAAATTTTAACTGTATAGATAACTTTCTAAATTATCATGAGACTACGTGGGCACGTTCAAAGGCCGACTGGCTACATTCGAGACGGCTGGGTTCTAATACGAAACATTAAAGTAAATTATAATTGCTGAGAGCGCCAACGAGTCTTTAATTACGACAAATGTGCTTAGATAGAAGCGAGAACTCATAAACTCAAAAGAAATTAGTTGATCGTAAGATAATCTGGAGATGTATCACATAAGGCCATATCCAAAGGAACGCAATAGCAAAATAAGACAAGTAATATTAATAAATGTATATAATAACCAAGTAGTAACAAATACATAAAATATCACAGATCATTCAGCATAAACTGGCCAACGGAAACATAAATACAATAACCAATTACATGTACTCATATAATAGAACTTACGTTACATAGACAATCTTGGTGGCTAAACATTAAGGACAAAATATAATTATTTAAAGCAATGATATGTTTTTCGGACTTTTTTCACTGTCTAGGGTGTAAATCACACAACGTTTCGGGAGTTTTGATCTACTCCCGTCTTCAGGTGTTCCTGGTTAGTCCTGAGAAGGACTGATATTGTACGTTTTTCTACGTAAATTTGTGCCTCCCCCGGGGGTTTGAACCCGGGACCGCTGATTTAAAGCAACCTCGACGAGGTCTTAGGGAAAGCTCATCGGAGGCGCTGTCGCAATGACACTATGCAAAATGCAACGCAACGAAAACTAGATTCAAAATTATCTAACATGGTGTTATAGGCTAAATGGGTCGTTACCACACTTCATTAAATGAAAGGTAGAGCTCAACCTAATTGCAGCTCAACTTTCCTGTAACACAGAATTGACCGGCTAAGAACTCAGTGGGAGGGGGGTTCGCTTCAACGCAGTACAGTTTAGGGCGAGTTTCTGTCACCGGGCTTAGTTATCGTGACACTTCGCCGAGCCTGACAAAACTCGAAATCCAGGAGCGGTGACTTGGCTACGTTATTGGTGTGAGACGTCCACAGTCTGCGTCCTTTGGACCTACCTTTTATTGTCTTTTCGTTCTTGCCTGGGCACTGTACAAACACATACACACCACAACAAAAAGGCATGTTACAGCTCAAATTACAAACACAAATAAAACAATCCTGACAACGTTGCAGTTAATTAGATCTATTGAAGGTAAAGTTTCAATTATTGTTAACATTCATGTATCTATAAAATAAAGGATTTAGTAAACATAAAGTAAGGAACAAAAATTTGATTACAATGCAACGGGGCTAAAAATAGCTCTCGCCAACCTAAAAATAGCTCGCGTCAGTCCAGTTTGCATGTAAGGTGTGCGATACACAAAGTACATCGTTTAAAGTCAACAACGATGCTTCACTGGTTATGGTTTATACCGCACAATACAACTAAACATAGTACCTCGTTTTTAATGTCTGGCCAGTCATTGGGTTTAAGGCAACTGGGAGCTTGATCTTTCTGAAGGGCGGAACGAAAGTTAGGGGGATTATTTCCACCTCGGGAAGGGCTCGGCGTAAAATCGTTAGGTGCGAGCCACAGACGCTAACCCAAACGGCCATGCACCCCATAAAGGTTCTCTGAGCTTCTCTCCGGTCGGAATACGCTAAAGTAGCGTTTTTGGGTAGACAATTACACCCTTATGGTAAAGAGATGGTTAACTGGCACTTGAAGACACTTCAACCAACCGAAAAAGGACGACACAACCCCCGGCTAAAAGGGGAAATCCACCAACCAATGACTTCTTATTATGCGATAAGCGTCATGTTCATTCAACCACCAACAAGGAAATTCCCGCGCCACGAAGGGACGCGCGCGTGCGTTACTCAGGCTCGGAGGAAGGCGCTAGTATTGCGCCATTTGATGCAATGAGTTCCCGCTCGCAAAGCGGCGTAATTCAATGAACAAGTCTAGACCTGCATATGACAACCGGCATGTTGAAGGCAAAAAGCCATTAAGAGTGACACGTCATGCAACATAAGCGTCATCCGACGCGCATAACAGTTAATACTGATAAAACAGCAAGCAGGGTCCATCAGCGGGCAGCTTCTGGAAATGTTAAGCCAAATATGCATAAAGCAGGACAACAGACGTTAGAAATCTTTACAAGGCGGCAAACAAAGGCGTGTCTTATTGAAAACTTGTAATTCAAGAGAACTGGGCTCAACAGATGTCGCCAGACACCTAGGTTTGTTTGTTATAAAACAGAGCCCAACAAAGGTGGTACTATATTTAAAGATTCAAATGCGGGAAAGTGCAAGGCGGGCCTAAAAAAGGTCGTCAAAGCTAGAGAAGTCCTAACAATTGTAAAATACGAGAAATTCTGAAGGGATTCTGTCTGAGCCGCTGGTAAATCGGTATAGCAATTAGTCCCAATAGTAATGACACAATTTAAACTGCCCGCGGAATCTGAAAGATTCAGCCCGAGTCGTGGTAGCACTACCCCCAATTCACAAGGTCATGAAACAGTTAATAAAATGCAAAACTTAAAACGGTCGCTCCCTCGGTGTGATTGCTCCATGAGTAGAATCTTAGCTCTTGGCTATAGCAACCAGCCCAACGCCGGCGTCTTTGCCAAGCTCATCTCATCAACTGGGGTTGGCCGGAATGGGACCCCACACATCCAAGGAGATCATCAAACAGTAAAAACTGGACAGCAATATCACCTAGCGGAACCAGCGAAACACGATAGCAGCTGCGGTGAAATGGCAAGGCAGAAGCTTTAACAGTAACGGCTACTGATAGCGGCTGAAAACAGGCTACAAGATAACTTATTGCAATTTTGGGCCACGGAACGTAAACTCCAGCCAACTCGACCGCCTAATCCGTTATCTTGACGAAGGAAAAATTACTCCAACATGTCTCTCCCTACCAAAATGCACTCTAAAGGCAAGGGAAACGAAAAATTGTCCTCACTTCAACCACTAGGTGATAGAAACGAAGCGCCCAAACTAGATCATGGAAAGCGACAAACTTAGCAAGACTTGCTTGGTTCACAGCAAAACGAAAAAGAAATTTAACGCGTCGCTTAAATGCAAACTTCTCACCCAAAAGAAAAAACTTTCGATCGAGCCAAGAATCTGATGTGCGAAATATAAATCCTCACCGCTAAAGAACTCTCAAACCGTAAGACCGTACGATGCTACCAGGTTTTGTTTTTGCTGGGCATTGATTTTTCTAGAACATCCGTTCAAAGTGTTTTTCCCATGAGAGACAGCCCAAAGCACTTACGATATATCATAGTAGTACAGGTCAACCTATGATATAAGAACTTTAAGCATTACAATACACCTGGATATATTCTAGTAGTAACGCTGATAAAGTAACTTTTCGCTCCATTATTTAAAATGCCACTCATGGGAAAAATAAAGTTTAAGAGTCATCGATAGCACTAGTCTTTCGCATAAGATGCACTTCGGACGAGCGTCGTCTAAAAAGTCTGCATGGAAAATGTTTCTCGAACACGACTATATAAATGGAAGATTTAATTTCGAACAACTTTAATTCATGCCCCGAAACTTGAGTCGGTGATGGGTTGGTAAAAATAGAAAACATTGAGTCGACGCCGAGCAAAAACTGTTACGAGGCCGCCTTTTGGTCTAAAGGATGTTTCGGCCAAAGTATATCTCGAGATATATTTTTTCTAGTTTGTAAACATACCTAAAAAAACGAAATTTTTTGAAAGGTAGCTTCTTACATCAGGTATATAATGTACAAACCGATAGGCCAGTATGAATGGACGAATGACGAAATTCTCTACGTCATCTCTTTGCACCCCAAAGACTTGCCCAAAATCGGACAAAACCTAAAAATTCCTCTTGAACACAGAAAAACATTTGCGAAACGGCCTCTTATGTCTGTCAAAGTAATTAAGTTTATACGCTTCGCATGCTTGATACAATTTAATTGGGATTTTACGACAACACCGAACCGCACTTACCACATGTTGATTTACATTGGGAGGCAGCAGTATTAAGCCCCCGATTGTTCGCAGTTAGCTCGCTGGGAGGATGAGATTCATGTTATTCGTGAAATCCAATCCTGTCTTAGGACAGTGAAAAATTCGATAATTGTTAGGGCCCCACCGCGAAAATTCAACCCATAGCTGTTTGGATATACTTCGTCCACAGTCGCAGCAGCGGGCTATAGTGTAAAGGATACTTACGTGAAAGCTTAATTTATTTGCAACTAAGAGCCTAATGCCTTTAGCTGTCCGAGTTTAACTTACCCTTACACTTTCTTACAACTATCCAGTCAATGGCTAAATAAAGCTTTTGAATCTGGCGCGCTTGAAAAGCTCTAAATTATAAATACAAATGGTCACAGTATGCAACACACAAACCAAGTTATTCAAACTGAATCATGACAGTACTAAAAGTCCCACAAAATTCAAAACAAACAATGACGTTAAATCAAATCAGTAACTGCTTGAGCGAGCGACCCTAATTTATGCACATCACTGGGGAAAATTCACAACTCGACGAAGCACAGTAAAATCTAGCACAGTTACCTTAGGTCGAAAAAGTTGATCTCAAAGGGATTTCAAAGTGGGTCTGATTTCTTTCAACTCAACTTGACCGTACTAGTGGGCCCAAATTACAGTTATGTAGTGACTTGGAGAATAAACGCAGGAAAATAACAGTGAACTCGATCTCTCGTAGGCGAATTTTCGGAATAGCTCTAGCAACACGAAACGACTTCAAACTCCCGGGGTTAGGCAAATTTAAATAAGTTCCCAGTAAAATTTGTCGAAACGGAAAATGCACACGTGATATAATTAAAAGAAACTGAAGTGAGACGTGATTTATATTCGGATGTCAATCCGAAAAAAATGCTAGTTGCTAATACATCTACACGACGACCCACGATCTTTTGATGACCCGGCGCCCTAAAGTCGCACTCGTCGAAAAACGCCTGCTTGCCTTCGAACGCAGTACCCAAATGTGTCTCTATAAAACGGCACTGCAATCGGTAGCTTGCACAAATTAACTTAAGGCTTACCTACTCAAACTTGGCCCGCCCGGGAGCCTTAAGGCGTCCGAGGTGACAATTTCACAAAACACGTCTTGCCTGTTCAGACTCTGGGCATAAAATCTTCCAAATTTGGCGTTCGTCTAACTCCCTTTCCTCATTTGTCCGTGACTCCGCTTGTAGCCATCTCTTTTTATACTCACCCATGGCATAAAAACCCCATCTAGACGTGCACCTGGCATTCTAAGCCCGAGCGCACGTGCGTTTCCGAGAATTTCGCTGCGCGGTCAGAACGCTGAAGTCGGAATATTTATTTATTTATTTATTTATTTATTTAATGTACAGGCAGCAGTAGAAAACTGATAATGCCCGAATCTCGTACAAATTTGTGTTTAAATATAATTATGTAAAATAAGTGTAACAATGTGTATATATATATATAATATTAATAAAAAACGTAATATGAAACCACACGTGTTTTCAAGTTTCTGTAAGTGTTTCAACGGAAGCTTTTCTGGATCGAAATTTTTAAATATGGCAGAAATAAACGCGGTCCAAAATCGCAGGAAGTACTTTTAAACATGTTTACAATTTTCCGTCTCGTGCGAGTGCCGCAGCATTTCATCTTGATCCCCGCAGCGGATACAGGGTGATTTTTTTATCGTGTAACATACTTATAGGCAACACTTCATACAGGTGCATGCAATGCATAGTGAACTTTGCTTTTTTAAAAATAATAAATTATTTTTAATATTAAGCATGCTTTGGGAACCCAAATGTCAACTGACGTTTTGTTACTTAAATAAACTGTCATCTTGTCAAAACTGTAATACCATTCGCAATGTATTTAAATGAAGGAAAAACGGATATGATGTTGATTTTGGGAGAATGCCGAGGAGCGGCAGATCTAGCTGTACGACGATATGAGCAAAGGTATCGAGACAGATATCATTCATCGCATAACGCCTTCATGCGTTTGGATAGGAAGTTGCGCAAATACGGGCAATTTAAAAAGCCAAAGGTGAGACAACAACATGTCATTACCGTAGAAAACGAAGCCACAGTTATAGAAGAAATTACTGCAAATCCCTATACAAGTCAATGGGCGATTGCAACAACAGTAGGCATTAGCCAAACATCAGTTTACAAAATTTTTGCAGCAAATCAATTTTACCCATACCATGTCACACAACTGTCATTACTACGCGATAAAACAACCCGCATTGGATTCAAGAAGCTCTTTTTCAAAGAGTTTTTCGCATTCAGATGCTTCATGCATCTAATGTAGAGGAATTTTAGGCAGTGTAGTTTTTTAATATATCTAAAGTACCTAACTACTTTGATTTTTGTTTACTAAATAAATGTAATGTTTACTAAGATATCTATGAAATGCATGCAGTTGTAGCATGCGTTGCCTATCTAGTTGTTACACGATAAAAAAATCACCCTGTATATTTAAAGAAACCTTCATATCATATCGTATCTACCTTTGTGCGACCACCGTGGAGAAACTTTTTGTTACATCGCGTGTGGATTTACGCCGATTGCTCGTATTTAATCTTCAATCTACCGTTGTTCATTCTTTTTGACAAAACTCTGGGAAAAGCTTCCTTTACATTGCGTGTAGACTAACGTCGACTGCCCGTATCCAGTGTTGAAGCTACCTATTTCGATTTCATCCAAGCCAGGCCGACAGACACGACCTCCTTAATACCGAACCATTACGCGATGTGACGTCATAATTAGGTAGAATTATTAGGGATTGTTTGTTACCATTGTTGATTGTAGTTCTGATGTTGCTAGTTCCTGCTTAAATGTACTTTTATGAATGTCATCTTAAGAGTTCTTAAATTTACTGTATGATTTTCGTATTTGAAGCAGTCAAATATTTTTTTTAGAAACCTTTTAATATCTTAATATCTGGAGCTGAGCATGCAATAAGAAAATAATAAATGACACTCTGTTGACGTTACTTACATTTCAGTGTCTTGCTTATGTGCATCTTAATATTGAGCTTTGTCTTGGACATTGAATATTTGTCAAACCAAGGTCCTGAGCAAGAGTGACTAAACTATTCCCTTTAATAATTTTGACAGGGGACATTTAGAAAAATTTGAGCAATATTAACATTTTTTATATTATTGAAATCACCGGCACTTACTGAATTACTCAAGAGCGAATTAAAATTTAAGTTTACGTCGTCTTTTCGAAGAAATAAACATTTATATTCAACATTGTATGCATTGTAGCAGGTACACCCAAACAAGAACTTTATAGTTTATTAATGTTCATGGCTTGTAAACCCATTCAAGCCAACTATATAAACATGGATACAATGGCCGACTTGCCCTATTAAATGTTTGTAGACCCATACTACACCAACATATCGCATGAGAGTCAAAATTGCTACACTTACAAATTTTACAAAAGTTTTGCTCGTGTTTATAAGGTACAAGATCCTTCTTTTTCTTGTGCTCCCCTGTTCAGACGAAAATTCCCGGCATGAGGGTCTACCGCTGTTCGTGTTATTGCATTGTTCATTGCAAAAGTGCTCTGGTTACTGTCAAAGAGGAAACATCATTTTTGGTTTTACATAAAACTGTTAAAATAATCTTACACCCTTAAAACCTCGTTCGATCTGGTAATATTCATTAAGTATCCCCATTTACAATTATTAACAGACAAAAGGCACCTCACTGAAGATTTTCTTGTAATGAACAGTTACATAAAGCAATCCATCATTACATAATGATGGAAACCAATTGGAGTGGATGTAGAGATTACCAACATTACTATAACAATCCCTTTTGTACTTTCAGGCATTTACAAATCCCCTACAAGCGCTCTTCAATTGTTTGGTGTACAGGCGGTGGAATGGCGAATCGGAATCGCTGATCCTGCCGTGGAGCAGGATGGAAAAAACCCACAGGGAGCAATCGAGATCGAGCACGCTCTCCCTAGCATCGCTGCATGCTTCACAAGAAGAGCAACAGCCGCTTCTGAAAAGCTTCCTCCGTCCTAGTTCCTACAAGTACGTGGAATCTCTCTAGTGAAAAACTGGTGTGTCACCCCATGTGTTCAGTGTGTTCAAAAACTCTCGTGTTTAAAAATAATTTATTTGTTAAACTGCACTCTGCAGAATATATTACACTATTTTATATGCATTAATTTTAACATTTTTGTAATTTGCTACAACGTACGTAGTTAAAATTAATAAAGTTTTAACCATATAATACAAGCTTTTTACATATTTACACCTACACAGTTATGAGACACTCGAACAGTTGTTCATTGTGGGTCTGAGTAAACGCAATTTGCGAACTTTGAAGCTAGGTCTGTGCACTACAACAAATGGGAAGCATGTAAAAATTGGGCCAAATTATACGTAATTTCAATGCTTAGGGCACTTGTACGAACAGGTAATGACTAGTTTTGTCTCTTATGTATTTACCACTCCCTATACGACCAAAAGCACGCATATCGCAAATTTACTTGGATTATAGAAATGAGGAGCTTTTAAGTAGCAAGTATAAAAATTATCACATTCAATTCAACTATGAACTACAGATAATCTTGCATGTTGCAAGTGTCCGTGAGAGGATAATAATTGCAGTGGATGCCGTGTTAACGTGGATCTCACAATAAAAGTTCTTAGGACACACATGAAAAATACCAATTGTACAAAAATATTTTGCATACAGCAACTGTGCTAACTAGCTTGACGATTCTACACAAAATGCACCTACAGAGTGGACAAGCACATTGCCACCTAACAGTACCAACTTTTTTAGACATTTCTGTACTTTGTAAATATAAACAATTAATTTCATTTTTGTAAATCAGAGGTTATGTTTGTCTGAAATCTGTTTTTAAACTTAAGTGGAAGAGATAAAAACGTTTATACAGGATGGATTTTTCAAATTATAGGTACTGCATTAATCTAAAAATTTGAATTCCCCATGTTTGTATACTTTTTAGTATCTAAAATATCAAATTTTTTACATCATACAATTTTCAAACAAATTGCTTAATGAACTAGCTGCAGAAACAACCAAAAACAAATGCAATAACGCCTTAAGAACCACCAAATTGCCTAGTTGCATTTGTTATTTTATACATTTTATTAAGAATTTGGAATCCCCACTTTATCTTGGTTCTGTCATATCATTACAGCACAAAATTTTCAAGAAAACTGGACGTATTGTTCAGCAACATGCCATGTTCAATTGGTAGAATTTGTAGAAACCAATAACAAAAGCCACACTGTTACCAGAGTATAATAAAATAATTCGTAGAATTTCTTAATCTTTGTTCAGTGCATAAAATATTGGTATCCTTGCTCGTATTTGTTATTTGTCTCCATGGCACAGTGTAACGATTATTTAGTTTTGCTCTATATATGTATAAATATTTTATAATTTTTATAAAAACACAAATAAAGGAAATTTAAATCCATAAAAATTGGATTTTAATGGTAAAACTGTAACAACTTTTACCGCAGCTATCGCACTTTCGAAAATAAACAAATCACAGCTGGAAGTTCTGTACCGAATTCGCACTAAAAGGTGGCAAACAGCTACAACCAACTCACTCAAAACACAAAAAAAATTACAATCAAGACTGAAACGCCTTTTGTTCATTAAGCGTAATATTAGTAATATCCCTAACAATCATCTCAGCCACCTGCCACGCCATCTCTTCCTTCTTCTCATCCTCCTCTATGTTAACAAACTTCTTAACCACGGACTTGAGCCTCGATGCCGCTCTCCGATCAGGCTCCGGTTCATAATCAGCCTCGTACTTTCCCAAAGATGTAATCCTACCGAAGGACAGTCGATGGTTCCGTTTGCGCCTCCACAACGAATCCGGGTCGTACAGCTGCCGCGTATCGATGTTCATATCAGCCCCTCTCTCTCTCTTGGCTTTCTGGCCGCCCTTAGGAATGTGCATTGCCAGAAACGTACTGTTTGTGCTAAAGCTCTTCTCGCTGCTGCAGTCAGAGGGTGCGTATTTGTTGCCATCCGGCGAGTGCAGGCTTCCGTTGTTCTGCACAGAATTGATTAGCTCCGATAGGTATTTATAGAACAACTGTGACGCAACAAACGGCGTTAAGTAGTTTCTCTCCAAAACTTGCTCGACGAGCTTTAGGGGCAGGTGGAAGCAGTCCAGCATGACCCCGTTTTCGCCGCAGATGTTTTGCTCCACGGCGAATCGTATTTTGTCGCTAAATCCGAGGGGGCAGTGGGCCTGCAGAGAGAAGTACTTGTCATATAGCACAACAGCATCGTTTTGTGCTTCAAGCGGGTCGAAGAACTCCTTCTGCTCGTTCAGCTGCAGCTGGAAATTGCTGGCGGCGATCCAGAACTCGAGCAAGCTTCTATGGTTTTCCTGCTCTAAAAATTCCATGAAGTAAAACAGGGCGGTTTCGTTATATAAAATATCGTCCAAAGCGACGTTTCCACTCGTTAATACCTCGATTTGGTGTCTACAAAAATAATCGCTGCCCAGGAAGGCTTGGAAAAACTCTTTTTCTAACAGCTCGTGTATGTAGGCTTCGATTTTTTCAAAACAAGTCAGTTTGAGAACTTTTGGACTATCACAAATGCTTTCTATAATTTCCTTTCGCAATTCTTCTGAGCACTTGATGCTCTCGTTGGCTTCTAGAGAAATGTACATTTTGAATATTCTGAGAGCATCGTCGGTGAGTCTTTGAAGGTATCTGCTACGTATGGGACTTTTGTCAGGCTTCTGTTCGCAAGGCTTATCGCTACAACTACTTACTTCGTTCCTACAAGTACCAGAACTTACTGTATGACTAGTTTCATTACTAATTTTATCACAATTATTACTACTAATTTCTACCGCTTTAACTCTGTCACTTTGCGGAGTTTTGGCATCCGCCTTAGCCTCGGATAAGGTGCACGACGAGTAATCACATAAACTGTACGAATCTGCAGTGTACGAGTCACAGTCGGTACTCACAGACAGGCTGTCATGGTCTACTTTAGCACTTGGCATGGGCGAGAGCAAGTTCTGAGTATCACTCTGTTCTTTTGTGCTTTCAAAGAGCTTCTGTGCTTCGACTTTAAAGTGCTCAATGTCCATCCAACAGTGGATGTACGGCAGTCCATTGCGCGATTCCAAATACTGTGCAAAATATCCCAGCGCCGACTTGTCCTCCAGCACTTCGCTGAGCGTCTTCGACAGTCTCGAGTGCTGTTTTGGCATTTCAGTCTCACCTGCAAAATATGGAGTTAGTCAAGCTGGTTATCTTCCCATTAAATCAGGTAGTAAAATACAACATTAATAAACAACAATTACATAACTGTTTTTATGAGCAATTATGTACAATTTGAGCAACAACAAATTATAGTATCACAAGCAAGTTGACAAATATACTGCAAAGGTGAGCACAGCTTCAAATAAAAACTACTCCAAAAATAGCTAAGTGCGTTGCCAACGCAGCTTAATAAATGTGATTGGAATTATAATGACTGAATATATCAGAAGTTGTGTGAAATAGAATTAATTTGTTATTAAGAATTAAGAACGGAAATTGTTATGCAATGAAGCTGTGTATGTATTTCTTATTCTGTTGTGATCAACACTAATTTAAATATGGAAAATCCATACTACCTGAGCATCATAAACATGTGGTAAATAGCAGAAATGTAACTGTAATTCAACTTGAACTCAAAAATTCTTTGCTGAAGATTGGATTTTTCTATTGATAATGTAGAATGTAGATGTGGGTGGACCCAAGGAGATAACCACTTAAAAATGACATATCCTAAATAACGTCAGTTACAACAACTACAAGAATTACAAAGCAATTTTCTAGAATTTTATTAATTCCACACTATTTCATATTTCATAGTATGTACCATATAATGAATTCATTGCTTTCATAATAATTTTATACTATTTTGCAACATAATGTGGCAATGATTTTATAGTATTTTCCAATAATGACAATTTAATAGTAATTAACGTATTAAGAGGGGTAACCCAGTCTTAACATTCGAGTAATTTATGTGAGAAATGTTAAGACAGTTTCCCCTCGAAATGCGTTCATTAAAAAAAATAAATCAGGATTTGGTCCATACTCACGAGGTGATTCAGTAAATTAATGTAAATTAAACACAGTCTTCCTCATAACAATTAACATATATTTTTACACACGCTACATGTTTCGGTTTATCTGTTAAACCATCTTCAGGCTAAGAGATAAAGCTTATAAAATACGGGGAAAGCAACAGAGAGCAAACACCTCACCTAACGTCAAAATTGGACAGTCATAAATAAACAATTAAAATTAAAACAGACAACGTGACCAACATGTTCAATGAAATAAATTATTTGTTTATATACAACGGTCAGCCAAGGTGAGAACTGTAAAATACGTATCAAAGCCACAAAAAAACCGATAAATGGAATAAGTTAAGCAATTAATCAAATTTTAAATTTTAGATTGAGAAATATATAATTGCTACTGTTTATGTTCATTAGTTTATTGTTCATTGAGGCAATAATTTTGAATCCATAATAATTACTAAAAACTAGTGATGCAACCAAAAAAAAAACCGTTCCGTTTTAAAAAAAAACCTGTTTTTTTGTAAAAAAAACCAAGCGGTCTGGTTTTTTTTTAAAATGCGTTTTTTTTTAAAATGCGTTTTTTTAGAATTAAAGTGTAGTGAATAACAAGTAATTTGTTTGGAAAAATAAAAAAACAGATATTTTTAAATAAAAATAATATATTTTGTAGGTAAAGTGAATTATAGAATTTATAATAACAATAAAAAGCAAATATTTCTACAGAAAAATAGAAAAATAGCCAAAGTGGATATACAGGGTGTTTGGGAAGTCGACGGAAAAATTTCTAGGGTGAATCCTTGGCCCAAAATATGATGATTTAACTCAACTTGCCTATATACAAAGTTGCTTAGTTTAGTCGCTAGAGGGTTTTAAAGAAGATTAGCTTTTTTTAATTTTTTCAAATAAGTCGAAAAATCTTTGATGGATTTTATTCATTTGACACAATTAATTATCCATCCATATTTTTTTAACCCCCTGTATAATCACTACCAATGTTTTTTTGTGGATAGCTACTTTGATTTATAAGCTATTTCCTCTCTTAAAAAATGTTAGTTGGGTAAACGGTCCCTACAAGCCTGAATCAGTAATTTTAACGTAACACTAGGCTTGTAGGGATTTACAAAATTTTTTTTTTTGGCTAAACGGTTTACCCAACTAAAATTTTGTAACAGAGTGAATAGCTTCTAAATTAAAGTAACTATCCAGAAAAAAAAATTGTTAGTGATTATACAGGGGGTTAAAACATTTAAAAAACCTAGTCGCTTTAAATAATTGGGGACCTGAGTTCGAAGGAATAATGGGTAATAATGCGGTTGTCTAATGCGTGATGCTCACCACATCACCACGTGTCATGAATTTGACACGCGACAGCCAGGTGTGAGAGCGAGGATATGGAAGCTCTGACCTTCCGCCTTGCAGGCCAAGCTCCTTCATGGGGTGTTAGTGCCTCACCATTATTATTATTAATAATCTTTAAAGCCATCTAGCGTCTAAACTAAGCAACTTTGTATATAGGTAAGTTGAGTTAAATCATCATATCTTGGGCCAAGGATTCACCCCTAGAAATTTTTCCGTCGACTTCCCTAACACCCTGTAGAAATTATAACAATGCAGAAATTACTCGCTAACAGACATGGCTGACTCCTCAACTGACTCGGAGTCAGTATCCATGCAGTTTACGTCGCCCATGTCACTGTCTGATGACCCTGATGAATCGCTAACATAACTTGATTCGTCGATCAGGTCGACAGTTTCAGAGCTGGGTCCAGCTTAAAGCAACTTCCAATAGTAGGGGTGGGGCGGGGGTGCTCTCATAGACGCATGCATACGCTTTGCTGTTCTGTGAGTAATACGTAATACGAGTAGGCAGTAGGTATAAAATGTTACTGTTATTTATTAAACATTTGTCTAGTCTGTGCTGTAGTTTCCTTGAACTTTAAAGTGCATGTAAAATCAAAATAAGTTTAAACTTTGTCGTTTGCTTACAAGGCCGCCAACCATACCTACCAAAACTTGCCGCCAATTACATAAATGAATAAAAAACAAAAAAAAACAAAAAAAACCGTTTTTTCTGTTTTTTTTCTAGGTTTTTTATTCGATTTAAAAAAAACGCGTTTTTTACATCACTACTAAAAACTGCTAAATCGAAATCGGACTACCATGAATATGTGTGATGTTGCTATAGTGAATGCATGTTAAATGAGTGGATGCATGTTAAATGTATCTTAACATTCGAGGACGCGATCATGTTAAACATTGTTTAACATTTCAATGAACAATAATAATAATTTAAACACTATTTTTATTTTACACTATAACATTTTGTATGCGGCTAGTTTAACTGACACAAATTTGAGGTCTATAAAATGTTATTAACAAAATATCTCCATTGGCATTATTAAAGTATGAATGGAGTCTATAATACACATAGGCAGAACTGGGCCTGTTTCTTGGTCAAGCCACTCATCAGATTTGAATATCTACAATTTCTTCTCATGGGGATCAATGAAAGAGCTATTAATCGCGTCAATAAAGCCTTTTTCTCGGAAGTCCTCAGAAACAGCTCCGATTTTGATGATTTTTTTTAAAATTTTGTTTTTTTATATAATTTGAAATCAGGAACTTTTTGGAGCGGGGACGAAATGATTTATATTGTTTAAACAATATGTATGATAATTAAAGCTGATAATTATATGCACTCAAATGTACGAATATATGCGCATATATATGCATAAATTTTGTTGAGTATATGCACCCAAAGTTGCAATATATGCACATAATATGCTCTAATATTTTTGAAAATAATTAGGAGTATTCTAAATAATGTAAACATTTTAATTATTTTGCATGCGTATATTTATTAGGGATGCACCGATACCGATACTCGGTATCGGCATATCGGCCATATCGGCCGAAATATGGATATATCGGTATCGGTCATATCGGCCTTCCATTTTGCCGATATATCGGCAAAAGTAAATTACCTTTCAATATTTAATATTTTAATATTTATTATAAGAAATGAACAATAAAATGTAAGTAATCATTGTGGAGTATAAAATATAACTACTATCTAATATTGAAAATTCATTTTTTGTAAATTACTATGTAAAAACATTAGGCTCTCTATCCAGTGTGTTGCACCATGCAGCGAAATATCTTCCAGCTTCTGGAATGCACTGCATCAGCAAAAAAGAAAAAGGTAAAGGTTCAGGGTCATTTAAATTCCCCCAGCTGGGGGCCCCTTGCATCCCTCTTCAGCCAATAACGGGAATATTTCAGAATGGGTGGAGAATGCAAGAGAGGCCAGGAAAGGTGGAGAAGTACTGCCCCGACATTCGCTTCAGAGAAGGTACCCTGTTGACTCAGGAGAACCACCTAAAAACCTGAATCAAAGAAGGCGGCCAAGGGAATCGAACCCACGACCTCTCGAATACTAAGCAGACGTGGTAACCACTACTCCACAGAGCTCGGTCCATCAGCAAAAACATTCGATCAGGCGATGCCATTTCAAGGTCTTGCATCATCAGAAATTGTTAACAATACTAACTAATAGGTCAAGAAAAAAAATGACTGTGTTAAATTGCGTTATTAAAACGAAATGACAAGACGACACCTCCATAAGCAAACCTAAGCTAGAGTTCGTATTTAGGGGATTACCCCGCCCGAATCAAGCAAGCACACGTGCTTGCATGTAGTCAAAAAGTAGTGGAGAGAGCAATGAGAATATATCGGCCGATATATCGGCGTATCGGCCTCGATTATATCGGTATCGGCCGATATATCGGTATCGGCCAAAAAACCCGTATCGGTGCATCCCTAATATTTATTTCTCTAATTTTTATTCAAAAACGTCATTAATTTTAACGTTTGAGTATATAAGCATGGACTACAAACGCCAACTTCACGTTGTAAGCCAACATAAAAATGAGGTTTCCCGCCAGACTATTATTCAACCAACACTCGAAGTTCGCCTCTTAACATGGATTCTACATATTTTGGCTGATTCCTTGTACATTACTTCTATTGGAAAAGTGGGGGTTGCTGGCAGTCTATGTTTATATAGACAAAGATTTCAACAGGGACTTCCCCTTCCCTAGTGACCCCCAAAAAGTCGACATAATATGAGAAAAAAATTTATTTTTGATTTTTCAAAAAAAACTTTTTAGGTCAATAATTTGTGGTTGTCTAAAAACCTATTTAGCTCCTATCATATATACCGAGTGATTTTTACTTATTTATAAAATGGATTTTTTTGAAATTGTCAAAATCCAAAAAGTGCTATTTTTCGGAAATTAAATAAGATTTCGTTGAGATTTTTTTAGAGTGGATTAATTTTAGCTAACTGAAGAGATTTTTTATTATTTACTGAAAAGTAACATGTTCTCATAATTTGTAAGTTTTTGATGCAAGGTGCTTTTTAAGAGAAATATTTTTCAATGATAATTAATATCTACTTAAATGACTTCTAAAAACTCTAATCTAGCCCTGTTAATGAATTACTGTTACAAATATTCTGTAAATGTTTGTTTACATTTGTCTAAATAAGGAGATTTTTAGAACATGTAAATTGGATAAGAAAAAATCTTCATTTAGACAACTGTAAAAGAGTATTTACAGGATTTTTGAGAAGCCATTTAAAGAGAAATTAATTAGAATTGAAAAATATTTCTCCTAAAAAGCGCCTTGCATAAAAAACGTAAAAATTATGCCAACATACTATCTTTCGGTAAATAATAAAAAATCTAAAGAAGTAATTGACATTTTATATTATTTTTTCACATGAAAAAATTTAAATTTTAATATTAAGTCTTGGTATGTGAAATTTTGAAAAATATTTTAAAAACTCAAAAATATTAATTTTTAGTTAAAGTTAAAAAAATAGGTGTTTTCGGGCCTTGAAATTGTTCAGTTAGGTAAAAGTAACACACCCTAAAAAACTCTCATTAAAATCTTACTTAATTTCTGAAAAATAACACTTTTTGCATATTGACAATTTCGAAAAACTCCATTTTCTAAATAAGTAAACGTCACTCGGTATACGACTTTTTGGCGGTCACTATATCTCAGTCGCACACAATAATTTTATTAATAAATTTAATGAAATAGTAAATCTCAAAAAGTTCATACATTACAAATTATTGCTAAATATAACGAAATATGCAAAATCCAGAATATATGCTCAAAAACGTATAAATATGCAACATATGCAAAATGAAACCTGCCTTAAACGATTTGTTTTCACATAATTAGTATACATATGCAAACAGTTTCGCCGGCATATCAATTATACAAAATATACATTTGCCATATAATATCAGCTTTAATGATAATTATGTAGACAATTTTTTTTTATACCATATCCATTGAAAATGAGAAAAAAACAGATATTTATGATATGTTTTCATATTACTATACAGGGTGTTCCTTAATATACCGACAAACTTTGAGGGGTCGTAGGGGACATCAAAACAAAAATTTTTTGCTTTATAAACATTTGTCCGGAAACGCTTCGTTTTCGAGATACAGGGTGTTATAATTTGTAGAAAAACAAACACTTCAGCCGATTTTAATAAAATTTTCAGTTTGTTGGTAATTTTATAAGCCATCTTTTGGATCTATTACAGTTAATATAGTAATTCCAGGGACGTGATCACGGGGCAATCTGCTAGTGTTTTTGCATAAAAAAATAACACCCAGTAGCTTTTTTTGTGCTATTTTTATACTTTTTTAAGATGAATTATCTAAAAACACAACTTTTTTACATATGACGGTTTTGCGTATCTTGCGTTTTTGAGGAAAAACATTTGAATTTTTTTTTTACAAATTTTAACACCCTGTATCTCGAAAACGAAGCGTTCTTGGACATATGTTTATACAGTAAAAATGTTTGTTTTGATGTCTCCTACCACCCCTAAAAGTAAATTCTTATAAACATTTTTTTTTTTAATAAACAATGAAGTATAAGTTATTATTGTGTAAAATGAGATAATAGTAGATTATGTTATTAGGAGTAAAAGTGATATTTTATGTGGAAAAACTGAAGTTTATTTAGCCGAACATTAGTGAGGCAAATAATTCAGCTAAGCCACATAAAGTCACTTTTACTCCAAATAACATATACTATTTTATCGGCATCTGATTGTCATTAAAAATTTTAGTAAAAATATTTTTACCTTTGTTGTAGAAAGCGGATGTAGTATCATATCCAGTGAATGCATGAATAAAGAAAAGATGATCTTTTTTTAATATTTACATATTTTTGTCGAATAAACTCGTAAAACCACTTGAAGAAGATGAGGTCTCCGAAATGTATAGTTTAGATGAAAATTAAAATTTCTTTTTTTGTACAAAAATTAATAAAAAAATTTCTACAATTAATCAAGTTTTCCTAATTTTTTTCCATAAATTAATTTTATCTCATTGTTACACAATAATAACATAATTGTTTATAAAAAAAAATAATAAAAAATTGTTTATAAAAATTGTTTGTCTATTAATATATAACAATTATTTTCAATAGTAATATGAAAACATATCATAAATATCTCTTTTTTCCTCATTTTCAATAGATATGGTATAAAAAAAATTCTACATAATTATCATACATATTGTTTAAACAATAAAAATCATTTCGTCCCCGCTCCAAAAGGTTTCTGATTTCAAATAATATAAAAAACACCAAACACCAATTAAGGATCTTCAAGAACGCATCTTTGCCACCACTGAAATCTTTTACTGCATCGAGCTAATTCATATGTAAGAGGAAACGATTCCATCTTCAAACTTCAACTAACAAACATCTTGTTGAACTCCAATACTGTTATTTATTTATTTATTGATACACTCGAGAAATCCCCATTTATATAAAATTATATAAAAAATATGAATAATAATGCTATGTGAATACTAAATATGAAAAAAAAAGGAAACGTCAGTAACTCAGGTAGAAAAAGAGAATTCTAACCTCAGCTAAAAAGTAATTATAATTAACACCAAAAACGTTCACATTGTTAGCATAGGAGCTCGAAAGTTTCAGAATCTATTAATCTCTGAGCATAATTAGTTCTATGAATGAAATCATAAAAGACCTTAATCGCTCTAGTATTCTTACAAGGTACATGAAAAGACAAAAAATTCAATAATGAAGCACAACAAATATGGAATTAACTACAGTGAAATCTTTCATAACGGACACTCCATTAAGTGGACATTTTTCTCAGCACGGCTCGTATGGCGCGTAGCGAAAACACCGGCGACTCGCCGGAGTATGACTATGAATATGGGTGTTACACTCTAAGTGTAGTCTGACTAGAGATATATATATAATCTTTAAAGTATGTGTTAAACTGCTTTATTAAAACGAAATGACAAGAAGACACCTCCATAAACAAACCTAAGCATGAGTTCGTATTTAGGGGATTACCCCGCCCGAATCCATGCACGCATGTAGTCAAAAAGTAGTGGGAGAGAGCAATGAGAACATATCGGCCTCAATTATATCGGTTTGAATTTTTAGGTTGGTGAGCGCCCTTGCACAATTGTGTATGAATACATTCGGGGGGGGGGGGGGGGGGGGGGGAACACCCCTTATGTTAACAGTTAAAAAAAAATATAATACGTATTGTCTTGATGAATTAGCATTTTTAAAGTAAAGTAGGGACAAGAAATCAGACGACGTGCACCACCAAACAAATTTTAGTGACGACATAAATACCACCATTAGATTTACAAAACCGATATTTGTTTTCTTCTTTACAGCTCATTTGAAATCATGCGTATGGTTTAAGCTTAATCAATTATCAATGGAAAATTAACAATTTAAGCTAAACTAAAATTTGCTTGGTGGCGCACGTCGTCTGATTTCTTGTCCCTACTTTAGTTGGTTAGTTTTTATATAAGAAAAAATTTTTTTGGTAAAAACTGAGCTTCTAGCATAAATGTAACACATTTGCCTCGTCTGTCAAGTCACGTAAGTTGTCACTTTTATGATGTTTGAAAATACATTATTTTATCCAAAATCACCTTATAATTGAAGTTTTATCCACACTTATGAACCGTCTAAAGTACCACTTTATCCACTAGTGGAATAATGAAATTACTTATTAAACTAGTGGGATAAAACCATGTCACTTACTACTGCTTTGTTGGTAGCACTGTCAAGCTATGCCAAAAACTTAACCTATTAACATTGGCGTAACTAGCGGGGGGGCCAGGGGGGCCCGGCCCTCCCCAGAGTGCCGTCTGGCCCACCCCAGAAAAATAGAAGTTAAATAAATTTAAAAATCTGCTTTTTTTTATTAACCCATTTAAACTAAGGGGTTGGTTATCGACCCTCACACATTCTTACATTTTCTGGTTTTATTACCTTTTTTGGCTTAAAAACTTTATAGCATAAATACCACATGTTGGACGGATGACTCTAATGAATAATAATATACAAGAGAAAACGTTATTAGTTAGCTAATAATTACTATGAAGACATTGCTTTCGTCTGAATATTTTTTTTAGTTAAAGTTACACCATTTTTGTTAGTTTCTCTCAAGTTTTCTACAAATAAAGGATCAATTTATGTACACAGAAAAATACAATTGCAATTATTTCATATGCGGGTAAGTAAAGGAGTTGAAAACTTGAGTGTATCAGTAACTACTCCCTGGGCACATACAGCTAGCTGCTTATTATAGGCTCGTCCAGTTCAGATTTAAGGTGACTTGCTTTTTAGATGTTTGCCTTGCCTAAAGAGTTGAGTTTATAGCTTTAAAGAGTACGATTCAGAATTTTATGTTGTACCGCAAAGAACATTTTGTGGTGCTTGAATTTCTACAGTTGCTAGCCCAAGATAGAATAAAAACATATCACAATGAGAATTAGAGGATATTAATGTTTTCAAGAAAGTATTTGTTTCGAGGATAAAAAAAATTTAAATTGTGACTCAAAAACGTGCAAATAGAAACCAAGTGATGTTTCTCCTGAAATAATATTTTTTACTGCAACCTCATTGGGTTGCAAGAGGTAATCTATACATTTTTATGTTGTTTATAAACCGAGAAATAATTTATTGATATGCTCCTTAGACATGTAGCATTACGAGAGTAGGTAGCACCCATAATTTCCACAAACCAATAGATCAAGTGCACCATGGAAATATAACTTGCCATAAACAAATGTTTGTTGTTTTCTAATTTAACAGTTCAAATTTAGTTACTATACAGTTAGTTTTGAAATAAGTGTTGTGCATCAAAAATAAACATAACAGGAGAAAATTTTAGAGCGATGATTTACTATGACTTTAAAAGTTCCCTATCTCTGAAAGAAAGATGACTTCGTGCTGCTTTTGGTGGCCAAGCGTATATTTCTGGTTTAATGAATTTAAATTTAAACGAGTTTCAGTTAGCGACGATTTTTGCGAAGGACAAATTTCAGCAGTTACTGATACGACCGTAGACGCTGTGCGAAGAATGCTTCAGTAGGACAATCGAGTCACATATAGAATTATTTCGAGTACCTTGGGCATTGGCATGACTGCAATATACACAATTTTACATACTCATTTGGGTGTAAGAAAAGTCTGTCTTGGGTGGATACCACACAGTTTAACAGACACACAGAAACACAACAACAGCATGTGGAACAGTATAAGAAATATGATGAAGGTAAATCTAAAGCAGTTTACATCATAACTGGTGACGAAAGCTGGATATATGCATTTGAACCCGAATCTAAGCTGCAGTCAGAATGTTTCCAACAAATCCTAATCCAGTTAAAGTGAAACGATCTTGATAATAATTGCTCGTTTCTTTTCAAAATCAGGACCTATCATAACTGTCGTGCTTAAAAATAAACGTAGCGTTACTGCAGAATGGTACACAACTATATGCCCCCAGACGTTATTCAAAAAGATCAGCTTATGGCGCCCAAGAGGTGAGATCGTTCTGCACCATGGAAATGCTTCTAACTAGTCATACCGCACATCAAATAAAATAATTTTCAGAGACTTTCGAGTTAAAATTGCTAAGTTATCCCCATTCAGTTCCGACCTAGCACCTTCGGATTACTTTCTAGTTCCTCCATTAAACGATAAAATGTGTGGTGTGTGATTTGGAACTCCCGAAGATGCTGTGGAAAACTTCAAAAACCTTGTTTCTCAAGTGACTCAAAAATTGTGGAATTTATGTTTTGAAAATTGGTTTTACCGAATGCGTAAATGTTGAGTTTAAGGGGGAATATTTTGAGAAAATAATAACAAATTTTGGTTACTCAACTTTGTTTTATTAGGCTGCAGAAATTTACGGGACTGCCCTCGTATAACGGCATCAACAAACAAGCAAATAAATTTATGCGAAAAAGTTATGTATGTACGTAAATTCATGTCTTCATAGGTATACATAGGTATTGACGATGGTTTTTTGGGGGGCCTGGCCCTCCCCAGCCAAAAATCCTAGTTACGCCAATGCCTATTAACCTCTCGAATTTGACATCGACTGACAATAAACTTCAGTACTGCCAAACGTATAACATTTGATCTTTCGGTACTTTCCAAATTGTCACTATGACTTTATTTATTGAGTTGTCGGATAAAACGTATTGCATTCGTGTTTTAGTTGCGTTTTGTCCACTTGTTGTTTGTCTCTTGCGTAGATAAAACACCATCTAAAACACTTATACAATAAATAACTATTATTCAATTTTGACAGTTTAAAGTGACATTATTAACTCCATAACAACCTTCAAAAACACTCTATGATTCACAAGAGAAATAAAAGCGTTTTAATCCACTAGAGAATTAAAAGTATTTTAATCCACTAGTGAATTAAAACAGTTTCAATGAAGCACAACATATTTTTATTATTTCTATAAATATTTACATTCAATTACTCTTTCTCTTTATAGTGTGTAATACAGTAATACAGTAAACAAGCTGACCAAACACAAAAACGATTATTCTTATTCAACCACTGAATATCAGAAAGTTTATGTGAAATCCTATCAAATTTTCGTATTTCAAAAATGTAACGAAGACAAAAATTCTGTACCCTTTGAACTCTTATTTTATCAATAGAACTTAAACAAGGAAACTATAGTGGGCTACAAAAAGTAAACTGTGATGAGACTAGAGATTCGCACAATGCAGTTTTAATTTTAACGGAAAGGTAATGCCTGTGAGGATTTAATAAACGAAGATTTACGTAGGCTTTTTGAATGTTTTTAGAAATGTGATTGGAAAATCTGAGGGAATTGTCCAAATATAAGCCTAAATTTTTTGCACACCGAACTAAAGGGATTTGAGTATTGTTAACTTTAATATCTAAATTTTTAATATCACAACATATAGATTTTTTCCCAAAGACCATAACTTGTGACTTAGATGGATTTAAAAACAAACTGTGTTTCTGAGATAAAACGTACAAGCTCTCGAAGTCATTATTAATTACATATACAGCATTGGCAATATCAGAAGAATTAAAAGAATAATATAGCTGAGTATCATCAGCATATGCATGGTATTTACAGTATCTAATACAATCAATGAAGGAAGACGTATACATCGTGAATAACAAAGGACCAAGAATGGATCCTTGTGAGACTCCAGATCTTAAATACACTACATTAGATATATCATCTTGCAACTTAACGCTTTGGGTCCTGTTCGATAAATAATTCGTTAATACAGTCAAACCTCTATTCAACGAACGTCTATTTAACAAAATTCTCTATTTAGCGAAATTTTGGTTAGAACCGTCAATGTCCGATATTATCTATATATAAATTTCTCTCTATTTAGCGAACACAATCTCTATTTAACGTAGTAAAATTAGGGTCATAAACCCTTGTCAGGTAGTTTGAATTCCAGGAAAGTTCTCTCTAAAAGGGTGATTAGGCGGTGATGCTGCATTCCTTCAACGGCTGTATTGTTAAGTTGAATGAGTTGTTTCCAGGAAGGTTCTTTCTCATTTACCAAAGGTTCAGTTTCGGAATTTTCCTAGAATACTGATGGGGTCATTAGGCGGTAATGCCGCATTCGTTCAAAGACTGTACTGTTCAGTTTAACAAATTGTTTCACACCGTTAAGTTAAGCTAAGTTTGTACCGCAAATTGAAAATGCTGCGCGGTCAGACTGCAAAACTTTTAAGTCCACATCTGATGTTTTCGTAAGTACATACCTAATGTTTCTGTGCGGCTTTTATGTTCCTTTGTACATTAGGTATAATAGCTTATGTGTTTAATCATACATAATGTACGTTTATGTTACATATTATGCACACAGATATGTAGCTATGTATGTATTAATAATTACGTACATTAAACTTCACATAAAACTACAACTTCAAATATTTAATAATTTTTCAGGTCAATTAAACATACATGATATATGTGCATACATATACCGGGTGACAATGAGACTAGGGCCATGCTTATATCTTCTTTATTTATGAATCGATTTGGATAAAATTTTATACCAAAATACTGGACATAATTTCTGATTGGCCGATAGATATAGTCAAAATGGCTGATTTCCAGTTTTACCGAAAATGATACTATGATTTTTTAAATGGAACACCCTGTATACTTTATGTTTTTTCTGAATCTACGAGTCAAATTACATATAATAGTCATGCCAAATTTAATTTTTTTTTAAACAAAAGGTCAATAACAAACCTTTAATAAAAGAATATATTTTGCTAAACTCGTTTTTTAAGAAAAAGTCATGGCCCCTACTAAGGGCCATCTTGCCATTAGATAGAACATGTAATTACCAATCTAACGATATGCATCATGCACTACTTTATTTTTATCTGAAACTGAAAATTAATTAACTATTTTTTAAAACATGTTTACGTAATAACTAATAATACCTAAGCAAATTTGGCAACACTGTTGTATGTAATTTGAGTCGTCGATTCCGAAAAACATAAAAGATATAGAGTGATCTATTTAAATAACCAAAGTTTTGGTTTCACCAGAAACCGCGAAACCGGAAGTGACACTAACTTTGGTTTTTTAAATAGATTTTAAAAAATAATTAATTAATTCATTTTCAGTTTCAGATAAAGTAGTGCATGATGCATATCGTTAGATTGGTAATTACATATTCTATCTAATGGCAAGATGGCTCTTAGTAGGTGTCAATTAAAAATTTCTTAAAAAACGAGTTTAGCAAAATATATTCTTTTATTAAAGGTTTGTTATTAACCTTATTGATAAAATAACTATTATTAAGAGTTGCTAGAGTCAATTAGAATAGATTTTTCCAGTCAAGGCCTTCTATGGTAAAAAATAAAAATTGAAAAAATAATTTTTTTGTTTAATTTGGCAAGACTATTATATGTAGTTTGACTCGTAGATTCAGAAAAACATAAAATACAGGGTGTTATGGAAATGAGTGCAAATATTTTAACCCGTAATAGAACTCGCTAAACCGAACCACTTCTCTATTTATCATTTTTTCGAAAATGCCCTCAAAACTGAGTTAAAATTCAAAACAATTTTACTCTAAAAATGCATAGCCGCCTATGGAATAACATTTTAATTTAATGGCACAGGACACAAAAACATTTCTTTGACTTGCAAACTAACAAAAACTACATAGGTACTGATAAAACGTTTACTTCACATCTGGTCACCAACGTACTTAATCAATTGAGGTAGGTAAGTTATTGACCGTATGTCGTTCACCTCTAACTTAGAATTACTTACCAAGCGGCTCGTCAAATTTAGGGGAGATACATAATTGAGAAAATATACGATTAAATGAAAAACGATTCATAGAAAAGTTGTTCATTTTGGTGAGCTCTATCACTGGTTAAAATAGTTGCACTCATTTCCATAACACCCTGTATACAGAGTGTTCCATTTAAAAAGTCAAAGTTGCTATCATTTCTGGTGAAACCGGAAGTTGGCCATTTTGACTATATCTATCGGCCAATCGGAAATTATGTCTAGTATCTTGGTATAAAGTTTTATCCAAATCGATTCATAAATAAAGAAGATATAAACATGGCCCTAATCTCATTGTCGCCCGGTATACCGAATTATTCTAAATAACAAATTTTCTATATTACGAATTTTTTTTGGCGAATTTACGACTTCGTTAAATAGAGGTTCGACTGTAACTCGATAGCATTTTTCTTTAAACCAATAAAGTGAAGTATAGCAAGTAAAACGTTATGGTCAATAGTATCAAATGCTTTGGTGAAGTCGAGCATAATTAGCACATACAGCTTACCCTGATTGATAAAAATAGAAATAGAATGTATCAAATCATCATCTACTTTGAGTAATGCAGTTGTGCAACTATGAAGTGGTCTAAAACCTGACTGCAGAGAAGGTAGAATGTCATAAGAAGATAAATGAAATCTGAGTCGATTACATATAATAATATGATTACTAAAATTTAGGTCAAATCGACGATGAATGGTAAAATTTAAATCTTGATTTGAATATATTTTATTTTTTATTCAAAATTTCGTCAAAATTGAATAAAGACATGTATATGCCATGTGAATTAAACATTTATTAACTCGCACTATGTGCTTGTGTGCTCAACATCTTTTCGTGAATAAACATATATGTTTAATTCACTTTGTGTTATAATATTTATTATACTCCTAACACTGCAAATACAAAAAAAAAATGTGGGTTAGAAATAAGCAGAATTTCGTGTGATACTAGGGATCGCCTCGTGTGGGAAAATATCAACTCTATTCCTATGATGAATTAATAAAAAATTGAAGAAGCAAACAAAAAGTTTATTAAATAATTAATACTTTTCCAGGTTCAGGAATAAAAGATAACATTTAAAGTAGGCTACCTATTCAAAATTCACAAACTGACAGTTATTTCTGAAAAGTATCTTGATATACTGTCGGTTATTTTGAGCTTATTTTGAAAAAAATACCCAAGTTACAGGAAGCATGTAATGGCAGGTTACTTTCCCAGCGCTACTGATAATAGCTGGGGTGCAAAGGTATTTATGTCCTCCCGCGTGTGAATTTAATGCCTGATGTGTAGTGGAGAGCATTAAACACAGAAGAGAGGCAATGAACCTTTGCTCCAGTGATATATATATAATTTTTACATATATAATATTTTCTTCGAACGTAAACGTTTTGCTTTAAGAAATCATTATAGTGACTCTAGATTCTGTAGTGACATTTTGTCTAATTTCCAAATCAACATAACGTTGTAAAGCTTTGGCTTGGTATTCATGGTGACATAAGCACAAATGCGGGAGGTAACAAATATAGGCACCCGCCGGGAGTTAATAAAAAATTACCTCCTGCTGGTTGGAATTAACAGTTTTGTTTCCTAAAACTAGGGCGTAAAAACTGACTTTCTATACAGTGAGTAGAAAAAATTATATTTTGCTAAAATTTACTACTGAATATGCCTACAACTAAAATCGATTCTAACTTTTCGAATCAAGTTATAAACACATTTGAATCAGCTAAAATTATGTTGTTTCCACAATTTTAAAATGGCATTGCCTTACCACATAAAATTAATCTTGTTGACTTGCTAATTTGCCCTGGTTTTGATTACGCTGATATCTGACCTTTATATGTATTATCGCACATAATTATTGTAGGTAGCAAGACCTACAAAATTCAGGTGCCAAGTTTGCATGGCACGTGAGTTGATGATATAATTCTTACTGTTATGTTGAAAACCAAATTTTAAGAATTCACTGCATCAAATCTCTAAATGTCCATTCTCTAGGTTAGTTGTATTTTTATAAAAACTAATATTTTTACATAATTTCCGCAGTTGTATTGGTTAGGTTTGAGTCGAACAGTCTAAACCGAATCCTTACCGCTTGAAATAAAGGTTCTTCTTATTATTTTCAATAAGAATAGAATATACATGTTACTAATAGAACCTCAGTATCAGCACACCTAGAATTACCTGCAGATGCAAGGTATCAAAAATGTGTTGTAACTCAAATGCTACAAATCAAAACGATTATAACAAATAATATTTTATGCATTTTATGCCACTGCCTCTTCATTGAAATCTGACAATTAATTGTTGTTTTATTTATTCTCAGTCAATGTTTGCAATGAAAACTAAAAATATACCTAACAAAGTTTTACACAATGTCCGAAGTAAGATTTCAAATTTTGCTTAGTAAGCAATTGACATGTGTAAATCAATGTCTAAAATTCAAAACAGCACTCACTCTTCATGTATTGCCTCGATCAGACATGACACACATGCGACCCTTTGCAAGCACACCTGCAGCCCGCACAAAGAACACTGTAGCGATTAATTGAAGTAATTTAGGTAATTCTACAATCATTGTTATTAAATGAGTTCAATTAATAGCTGTCGTGTGCAGCCCTCATGACAACACAAATGTACCCATATGGCCCTCGGGGGAGCCTCAGTTTGACATGCCTGGACTAGATAACTCAAAGTACGGTCTACATAGAGTATACTCCATAAAATTCAAATTACGATCACATCATCACAGCCTTGGTTTTTGTTAAGGAAAGCTCAAAGCTGTAAAATTATGAAACCTTTCGTTGTGTGCTAATAAATAGGTACTACTGTACGTGTGTAAAAATAACTGAAGAAAAGTTCAGCAGAGAAATTGTTAACAAATGACATGAAAACCCTTAACGACCCACAAATAGTCCAAAATTACCCCAAGATGCTCCAGAAAAACAAAAAATTTAGCCGGTTTGAAGAAGTACAGAAAGTAAAAGGTAGCAAAAGTGGCTTTTGTACAGCAAAAATCCATCAAAATGAGATCTCAAAAACTGTACGATCTGAATACTAAAAATACTAAAATCCAAAGTTCATCCAAAACAAAAATCCTTCACGTATAAATATGAAAAGCTCTGAAACAATAGGACAATATCAGTGGAGTGCCGTTGGGGAAACTCACTTCAGTTGTAAAACAGCTTAATGCTGCAATCTCCAAAGAAGTTGCTGACTTATCAAAAATATTTAGAATAGAAATAAAATGCGTAAAGATAAATTGTCAACATGGGCTTGCATGGTGTGACTCGCCAAAAACTGCTGTCTCCATATAAATCCACCAACATGGTTTTTTTCCTGATTTTGCAATTAACCAACGATATGAAATAAACCAAAATGGCATTAACCTCCAAAACGTCAAAACAAACACTTCGTTTGCTAAACAAGTAAATTATAAGACCTAGTTAACCAAAACATCAGAGGAGCTAACAAAAACCAGGAGACACCACATAACTCGAGGAGGGAGGCGACGAGAATCCAAGCACCTAACTTAAATGTTCACAGTGGCAGACAATACCACTCATATCTTTTTAAATTTACCTAGCAATTACGTAGCTTTAAGGGAAAACTAAGGCGACATAAATCGCTAGGATTAGTTAATGTTAGGAAATTAGACAAAAATAGATGTTTACGTCAAAATGAATGTAACACACTTTAGGGTTAAATAAGTATTCATTCACCTAAAAATTCAAATATAACATACAGGGTCCGGCAACAATAGGGAACGGTGGAAGATATTTCTAAGACAATGAGAGTTACATAAATATTGTGTATATAAAAGTTGTAGGAACAATGGCGATGCACATTACTAAAATAGTTTTTATTATACAGGGTGTCTCAAAAAAGTGTAGCGAATCAAACTTACCTGTTTTTAATGAAATTCCCTATACAAGTTTTGTATTGAAATGCTAATCGGTTTGATAACTAGTTGTATGGGTCTAACGTCAACTGTTTTGGAGATATTAACGATTTTATGCACAAAAATTATGAAATTCAGGTGGCTGCTGAGCTGTTGTAACAAAAAACAATTGAATGAAGAAAAATGTTACCAAAAAATTATCTTTTTCGTGAATTACATTTAGAGTGTAAAATTTAATCATTTTGGATTCTTTTAAATGAAACGCACTGTATATTTTTATATTAAAAAAAAAACCATCGTTGCCGGACCCTATACATATAATATTCAAGCAAGTTCAGTGTGACTTACGAGCGTTTCTTTAAATATAAGTTTTATTACGTTTAGCTCTATCGAACTTAATTTCAGCCTGAGTGGAGGTTCGACTTCTAACCTATTTCTATATTTACATTCTAAATAAATTTGAGAATCCCGGTTCACACATATAAAATAATGCAAATGGTATCATGACTTCTGGTGCAGCATCAGATAATTCTAAGAAGTCGTTTAAAACTGTCAAAAATTTATTTTTTGCAGCATATGTTCAATATGTCCACCATTACTGTGAATGCACGCACGAATTATTCTTTTAAGTGAGTCTCGTATTCGTATTCCCGGATTTTGCCTTATATTGTGGAAAGCATTTACAATTCTATTTCTCAAATGACCCAAATCGTAAGTAGGTTCGGAATAAACTAAACTCTCTAAATAACTCCCTATCCAAAAATGAAGGGGGTCTTGGTCAAAATTGCCTTGTTGGAAAATACAATGAAAAACAACGTTTTCTTCATTTTCATCTCCTTCATCCAAGGCTTGAACCGGTTAAAAGTGCTATGGATGCAAAAATTGCTCCTTTCAGACCTTGTGAACAGTGTCTTTGGTTGTATTTCCCGGTAGCAGCACTTCTTCCAGTACTAGTCATTGAATCCTCTTCAACTCTATTCAAAATTATTTTAATTCTGATCTCTCATTCTTAGTTGTTTCTATTTTCACACTTCCCGTCTCTCATAATTATTGAAAGACTCTTCCAAACATTTATTTCTAGAGAAGACTTCTGTTGGGGTATCTTTCACCGTACATATGTAAAGCTAATGTCGAATTTCTGTTGGCTAATCCATAAACAAAAACCATGTCGACCAACTCTTCCACTGGATAAGTAACTGGAGCCATGACAACAATTATCGATACAAAAGAAGAATTCAAAGCAATAAACTCACAGAATCGATGTTTGGCATATTTTATTGTCAGAATTAAATTCCAAGAAAGAGTCACTAAATGGTAAATCCCCTAATCCTATGGTTCTCAACCTATGGGGCGCGCCCCCTAAGAGGGGAGACATCTGAAACGGTTTACTTTAAAGTGAATTAATTTAGAGGTTTAGTACACATTATAGCAGCTAAAGAAACAACAAAAACCATTTATTATACCAAAGTATTGTTATTTCGATAGTATATATCATTATGTATTTGGTTTTTCTAAAATTCAGATTACATTACAACCAACATTACGATGGCAGGCAAAGCCGGTACGGCGCAGTCACAGGTTTTAGAGTGCAAATTAAATATTAGAAGGTCAAGTACACTGTGCCACTGTAGAAGAATGTGCCTATGAATAAAAAAACAAGTTACAACAGGAAGACCAAGAGCACATAGTAATGCTAGCATCAGCGCTGTAGAGTCGGAGTCGGGAGTTGGAGTCGGTATAAATTACCCGACTCCGGCTATCACTTTACAAGATTTTTTTTTGTAAAAAAACTAAAAACTATTTGAATGGTACTACTGATTATTTGAAGACTCAGACCCAGGGTTGATAAAAATCACGACTTTCATTACGTTGTTATATTAATTTATGATTCTAAATAGTAAATATTTAAAAAGATTATAACTATGTAATTTATTATAATCAACAACATTCCCCAAAGCTTGTAAAATTCATCATGAGCTGGCAGAGTTTATCAGGTAGATGGAAAACAATGAGGGGGAAGGGTTATCAATATTCTAGTACTATCGGAGTTGGGAGTCTGATTCAAACTACTAAAGTACCAGGAATCGAAGCCGGATTTTTTTTACCAACTGCACAGTCCTGGCTAGTATAAAGAAATTTAAATGCAAAAATATGAAGAACACCACAAAAAAAATTTTAAAAATTCAGAAAGAGAAAATATTCAACAGGAAGAAGAAGAGATGGGCAAAATTATAAACAAACTAGAAGAGATAAAAATAGAATTAAAAGGGAAATTTAGTAAAAAACATGAGAAACAAGATAGAGAAAAATGTAGAAATAATTTAATTATAAAAGGCGTGAATATACTGGGCGTCTTAAAAAGAATTACATCTAGTAGGTTTTCAATTTTGTTTGCATGTACGGTAGAAGAACATCAGATAAATCAAGAAGTGGAACAATTTAATAAGAGACAAAATGGACATTCAAGTAAAAGTGAAAAAATGGATATAGTATCAAGAGTAGTCGTAGGAAAACAAAAAAACAGATCATGAAAAAGAAACAATTATTGAAAGGAACTGGAATTTACAATGAAACCCATGAAAAAGAAAAATCCAGAATTAATTGTTACACACCAAGAGAAGAAAGAATAAAGGGTAGAAAAGCTAAAGTAGGGTACCAAAAATAATAATAGAAGGAGAAAGATACTAAATCTCCCTAGCCTCTCTTGGAGAAGAAACGAGAAAATGTTTTTAAAAACCTATAAAATTTACCATGGACATTTTGACACACCAGACCTTCCTAACATTCACGATATGAAAATCCACTTGCACAGCCGTAAAGAAAATCACAACACAACCTATCTGAATAATTATCGAAGTCCCCTATGTTATAAATCTCCTTATTGATTAAATAATTCGTTATTACAGTTTTAACTCGGCTTTGAGACAAGGTTTGCACTCTCTGGAAAACAATGTGTAAATTTTTATTATTGTATAGAAAATTTTTCTTTAATATAACTAAAGTTGCATTTTTCTGTTACTAGGTTAGCCGTATGTCTAGTTGTGTAACAATGTTTATTAGTAGCAACTTCAAAAAGGTCCTTATTATTATAAATAAACATTAAGGAAATCCAATATGTACCTACAAAGGTTAAAATCCTTGTACCAATAAATACATTTTTACAACTTTCACATTTCATTCCAAAAATACATCTGATACACCTCTTTTGAAGTATTAAAATTCTGTCCATTTCTGATGAGTTTCCCCAGAAGATAAGAACATACCTTATCTTGGACGATAAAAAAGCATGATAGGCTGACATAGCTGCGTCTACACCGACACTCTCTGTAATAATTCTTACGGCATAACAATGTTTAGATACACTAATTGCCACGACCTTTACATGCGCCCTCCAGTATAGTCTTTTATCTATTTTTACACCAAGGAAAGCAACTTGTTCCGTATTTTGAATGTGGTTATTTTTGTATAAGAAAGCAAAAGCATTGTCTATCAGATTTCCGCAAACGATACATTGGGTCTTTGGTATGTTTAGTCGAAGATCATGGGCTGACAGGTACCTGTCGAGGACATAGCAAGTCCTTTGTACACTTATCAGCATTGCCTCAGAGGCCTCCTCGCTAAAGATCAGGGTAGTATCATCAGCATAAAGAATTGTGTGATGACCTGTAATATCTGGGAGTTCATTTGTATACACTAGCTGTTGCCCGCGACTTCATTCGCGCGAGGTTCTTTATTTGTGTATTACATAATGACTAATTATTTTCTGTCATCCCATCCCACCCCTTCCCATTCTATCCCCGTTCCCGTCCCTTTCTCCGTCCCCGTCTCCGTACCGTCCCATCCCGTCCCGTCCCCTCCCCTTCCATCCCATCCCTTTCCTTTCCGCCCCGTCCCTTCTTGTGCCGTCCCGTCCCTTCCCGTCCCGTCCAGTCCAGTGCCGTCCCATCCCTTCTTGTCCCGTCCCGTACCGTCCCATCCCGATCCCTTCCCTTCCATGCCTTCCCTGTCCGTCCCGTACCGTCCAATCCCGTCCCGTCCATCTCCTCCCCTTCCCTTCCATCCCATCCCTTTCCGTCCCGTCCCGTCCCTTCCCTTATGTAATGTCCACCGTCTTTGACTTAAAAATAAATGCCATTTTCGTAATCAACGTCCCAAAAAACCTCAATAACGACACCCATATCGATTTTTAGGCTTATTTATCCCATTTCACCCCCTAAGGGGTTGATTTTCTGAAAATCATGAAATACGTGTTTGCTTATTTGTTTTTAGGTGTACTTCTACGAAGTTTCAAGTCGAAATGTCTATTTAATATTATTTTTCCATACAAAATTGCAACCCCCATTTTACCACTTTAGGGGTTGAATTTCAAAATATCCTTCCTTATTCCTTGTATACATCATAAAGGGAACCTCTGTGCAAAATTTCAGTTTTTTAGGTCCAAGGGTTTGGGCTGGGCGTTGATGAGTCAGTCAGGACTTTCAGTTTTATACAGTGTGTCCAAGATAAGGAGGGCCAGTATGGGGATCTCGGTAACTGTAAAAGATACAAATTTGGTTAAATGGGAAGAAAGTTGCGCAATTAAAAGACTAACAAAATTACGCCTAGAAATCCTTGATATGATATTTTGTTTTTGAATTATCTCAAAAAAACCGAATTTTTGGATTTTCTATTTTATTATATTCTGGCGTTAATATAAAAGTTAGAGCGAAACTGATTACACTTCTTTATAGCAACTTTTAGTGGACTTAACGATTACGTTATCAAATTTTTTATCCGACGTTTCGTCTTCGAGAAACCATCATCAACTTCATTTTTTTAAATACGGTCCTGGTTTTTTAATGCTAAATTTGTGAAGTCCTTTTTATTCTGAATTCAACAATGTACCACATGTTATGGTTTAATTACGTTTCGAGCTATTTTTGATCATTACCAGAAAATTTTTACGATACGGACCTGCATTTCTCATAATTTTGTAAAAATAAGTTCACACAGTAAGTTAGGCGTTTTTAGATGCCGTTAAAATATTTATTTGTTCCTCACTTGTAAACATCAATTTATCAAGTCACTGTATTCACCTTGAAAATGTTTCTTAACTGGCTAGCCAGTAAATTTTTTACTGGCTAGCCAGTTATATTTTACAAGCGTGCTCATAGATAAATGATAGCGTGCAAAGCCAGAGTTGTCTTCCTTAGTATGTGTCATATTGATGAATTTAGTTGCTTGTTAGTTTGACATTTTGAATAAATGGTAAATTTCTAGTTATTTACAAGTGAGGAACAAATAAAATATTCAACAATACACGCCAGGTAACCATTTTTACTGGCTCAAGGATATGACAGGCTCGCCTAACGGCTCGCCAGTCATTCCAATCCTTTCGCCAGTAAAAACTGTTTTACCTGGCTTGTAATGTTAAATACTATTAAATGCACATCATAATGTCATAATCTGATACATTAATTCAATAGCCAACCAATAACTATTAACGAAAAACAACAAATAAATGAACAAAAGATGAGCAAAAATAGCTCGAAACGTAATTAAACCATAACATGTGGTACATTGTTGAATTCAGAATAAAAAGGACTTCACAAATTTAACATTAAAAAACCATTACCATATTTAAAAAAATAAAGTTGATGATGGTTTCTCGAAGACGAAACGTTGGATAAAAAATTTGATAACGTAATCGTTAAGTCCACTAAAAGTTGCTTTAAGGAAGTTTAATCAGTTTCGCTCTAACTTTAATATTAATAGAAAATCCAAAAATTCGGTTTTTTTTGAGATAATTCAAAAACGAAGAATCATATCAAGGATTTCTAGGCGTAATTTTGTTAGTCATTTAATTGCGCAACTTTCTTCCCATTTAACCAAATTTGCATCTCTTACAGTTACCGAGACCCCCATACTGGCCCTCCTTATCTTGGACACACTGTATATACAGGGTGTAAAAAAGTCTGGAATATAGCAAATATTTCAAAAACTACCGGAGATGAATTTTTCAAAATTGCCAGACTTATATAGGTAAAAACGGCGCATCTAGGAAGGAAAAAACCGTTTCTGTAACTGTACAGGGTTAGTCAGAAATAATACCAACTTTTGTATTTTAAATTAGACACCCTGTATATTACCGAGGAATCGCTATAATGGCACTAAGGGGAAACAATAAAAACGACGAAATAAATAAATATAACTCTCACTTAATAGTCATCTCCGTTTACTCAGAGCATATTTCTCCTTGCTTTTGTTTTTTATTTTCAGTTTCATATCTTCTCTATAATTCTTTCTTCAATGATACCCTTCATTTTCAATATTATTCTAAAGCACCACTATTCAAATGCTGCTATTTTTTTCTTGCTTGTTCCATACTCACCACACTTCACACAAATGCTTTAAGAACTATTTCCTTTTAATAAAATGGTTTCTCCTACGTGCAGGCAATTTTTCTTCTACTTATAACTAAAAGCCGAATTTATATGCACTGAAAATATAAAATATGCATTTAAATTTGGAAAATATGCATTATAAAATCAAAATAGGCACACAAAATTTTCAATTGAATATTAATATGAAGAAAAATAAATACTAGAGACTAGGTGGACTAAATTAAACGTGTTTCCAATATTGATAAAATACAATTATCGTTTAATTACTATTAAAATGGCAAGATACAAACAAGATACTTTTTTTGCATTTTCCTTTTGTAAATTTGTGTTCAGGTGTTGATATCTTTCATTTAAAAAATCAATTTACTAAATAAGAATTTACTAATCTAGCAAAAATATTAAACATAAAATTAGCTAACGTGTTTGGAACAGATCTGATAAAAAATGGTTTTCTCGTTAGTAGTGAGATGTTCAGATTTTGATATCCATTCACGTATTTGTTGACTTTTGAACACTTTCACTTTAGGCATTTCTAAAATAGCAAATTTAATGCACTTTCAACCAACTAATAATCGCTACTGTTCAAAACTAAAGATTGATTTGCATAACGTATTTCATAAATCTGCGTCTTTTATTTTAACGAAAAGGAAAGCTTCATTTTGCTACCGGTATTTAGAGAGTTGATACAATAAAACGTGACTAAGATGATCAATTTTTCTCAGTCCCTGACTATGACCACTGATTTTTAATACTTTTACATTTATTTCTACCCCTCTATGTTGACCACTTACATTCAGAGCATGTGCTGAAGGTAAGTGTGATAACTGATATTATGGAGCTGTAAAGCCGGCCACTGATGCATTTTTGAATGTGCACGCAAACCCGTGTAGCGACTTCTGCAATTTTAGGTTGACCGTCGGTACAAAATGTCGTCGGTTTTATCAGAGTACGAACTTTGATGGCAGTGGAGTGCGCTTGCATTGTGAAGAAGAAAAGTGCAGTGACCATAATGATGGCAAATATTATTTGGACACGACACTGGATAAAACTGTTTTAAGCGTGCAGTTTTGCACCACACACGTAGGGGCTTCCCAGTGCATTCAAAACTGTACGAGGAAAAAATCTAGCAGCGCCAGATATTTTTGTGACAGACTTTTTAGAATATGCATTCCAAATAAGTCTTCAAGTTTCAACCACACATGTGAGTGTTTGAACTGTTTGGAATGCACACGCAACTCCTAAGGTAAGTCTCTGTGCCTGCGGCCGGCATAATGGTTACATCAACATTATTTTGACTACCCCTTCTAAAACTGTATCTCTTGCTGAATTTGTTTAGTTTATTTAGTGCAGAGCTATAAGTGAGTTCCAAAATTTGAAATAGAAAATCTTGTAAGTTGACCACATTCCTAGTTGACCGATTTTTCCGATCCCGCAGGTGGTCAAAATAGGCCGGTCTTTCATAATCTGGCATTTCTGCCCTCTTAAGTGCCTAGTAAAATCAGATAAAAAGTGTACAAAGCAATATTTTAGCACTCCAAAAAAAAAGTTAAATTTAAATTTCTTGAAAAATCCAAATAAGCTTTACGATTTTAAATTTTCATAACAATATAATTTTAAAAATTGCAAAAAGAACTATATATGCAAGGAAATATGCATTTATTGCATAATATGCAACTGTATACACAATAAAAGTGATATAATATTTAGAATCATTTGAAACGCAAAGAAAACTTTAAATTAATGTGAAATCTACTATTATAAAAAATATATAAAGATGCATATAAATCCGGCCTTTACTTAGAACACATTTGGTAATGTTGGTTCTAATGCAATCCAGGTGAGAAAATTATTGCAAATTGAAACCTTAGGTAAACCACTTCACAAATCGGTTTTACCTTTTTCATCTACAAGTAGAAACATACGAATTTTATCATTTAAACTGGGTAGATTTTTATAAAGAATAAAAAACTACAAAAATATAACGAAACATTTACCTTTAATGCTAGTATTTTAAACTTTTAATAATTTGTTTCTGCTTGTGTGAACCCGCGTAACAACTACAACAATACAACTACAAATACAAATATTAAAATCACCATGTGTTATGTAACCTTGACCCCTCAAATACGGCTACTCTTTATGATTAAATTGAGTATAATTATGGGTGAGATGGTGTTGTAGTGGTTAAATGCTGTGTATTTCCAAGGAATGCAAGGTAATGCAGACTAAAACATATTACTCCAAAAATGCAAATGCTACTGTCATCATTGTCTGCACCTAGTACCAATCGTGATTAACCCTTCGATAAGTGAGAACAAACGCGTGTGGATATCTAAATCCATGTTTATAATTACTTAAGTTATGTTAGTTTAACAGCTACAGGTTTGCTGTAGCACTTTTTACCAATTTTACTTCCACAAATCAACAGTTTTCAAATACTTATGCAACGAGCAGTTCAAACGATTTTCTGATTTCCGAACACTTGGTACTTATCGCAATCTTTCCTCAAACACACCTGACACGCAGAGGAGTACTCACAGAGATCAAACAGTCCTTCATCTTCAAACGAGGCCAAGGGGCCCGAGCGACAGGAGTCAAAGCTACTTGGTCGTGACTGTATTCCATTTAAGTTCAGAAAAGACGGGCTGCTTGGAGGTGTATTTGTTGTAGGTGAAGAGGAACTTGATCTGCTTCCTTCTTTGGGACCTGAGCCGTTAGATTCGAGTAAACACTTAACCTATAAACGAAATGTCAACACCAGGTCTTACCTGACTTTTTCCAGAACTGTAACATTTTTCATGTTAGGGACCAGTGTGGAAATGTTCGCGGCCGGTTTAATCAAGCAAACATCAACTAACTACAGCAGAGGCGCCCCGCGCGCAGCCAAAGTTTACAAACACAAATGCGCACCCAACCCTTGCTGGACTATTTGGCATATTTCTCGCTCTTGACATTTTGACAGTGACAGCGGCGGAGTGCGACGCAAGATCGCGAACGCTGTAAGTGCAAGTGAGATAAGCGATGAGCTACGGAAAGAAACTTTTTTCCCGCGTGCAAATCTGACGTAAGCCTAACCAGCTCCTCGAGTTTTTAGCAAAAATCTTCTTACGTGCGCAAGGTGCAAGGTCGACGCTGCGAATCGTTCACGTTCTTTTAATTCCAAACTCGCAGCGGATGTTGTGCTCTGGGTGACCTCATCTCGGTTTCAAGAATTTTAATAGTTACGTAAAATAACCCCAAGCGCGGCCGACAGCATGTCGAAGATGCCGAGGAAGAACAGAGAGAAGCAGTTTAAGGTAACGTCTGAAAAGCAACCAAACCAACAGGTTGAGCTTGACACTAAACTTATTGCAGAGTGTGGGCCACCATCAACAATTTCTCCAACGGATCACCAAGACTCTGTACTATGGAAAGCTGCCGTCGACGGAGCGCTTAAGCCTGCCTGTAACAGGTTGGTTGGACGCCAAGTCGTTTTTGCATCGTTTGTAATCTTGTGAGTTGTAGAATTGGCCGCTGAGTTGTTTTCCGAAGCACAGAACGGGCGTTCGTTGGAAAGGCTGCACTGCAACGATGCTGCAAAGATTTCAAGGAATGCTTGTGTTTCGCCGTGTTCTCTCGTACTGGCCATTTTATACCTCGAGCAGCTGAAAACCTGCAACCCAGAATACTTGCACTGCATTGCTCCGTCTGAATTGTTCTTAGTGTCTCTGGTATGTTCATAGGTTTAAGAAATTGTAGCAGTATAAAGTAGCACACCTCATTTGGCTAAGATTTGAATTTCTTATTTTAGAAATTCTATTCATAACTAATATGTCACAAATTATTGTTGTTAATCAATCATGTCACAAGTCACATGATTGTTTACTCACAGTATTGTATGTTACAATTATTATTTTGCATTAATTGGGAGATAAACGAAGAGAAATACATAAATTTTTAACGTATGTTTATTTCATATAAGCATTGCTTCAAGTTCAGATGACTCATGCAAGGATAAAGAGTAATACTCCCAACATTGGGGCTACATAGTGCTTCAGTGTTAACTAAGCCATGAATTGTATTTGTGTCGAACTAGTTAATTACCTATTAAATATTTAAAAATCATACCAGCACACCTATGATACACATCCACCTACATTATTATAAGAGAAGCATCGAGCTGTGATATGCTAAAACACAGGGGTGTAGTCGAGGGGGAACAGCGTTCCCCCACTGGTTTCTTCTTAAGTTAAAAGGAAATAAAGATTAAATTTAGTAGAAAGTTAATTTAAAACAATAATTACGGCACAAAAACACACAAGTAAAACTTCGCTAAGTTTTTGTAAGTCAGTGTTAGTATTGAAAAGAGAGTATCAACAATTCATAAACAATTATATATTTGTATTTTTTTTTTATTTTTATGTACAACACTATTTGAAATAGGTATATTTAACTTAAAAACTTGTTTGAGCATTTCTTAAATGAAAAAAAAGTGTCATTGTACCGGAGCGCACCATTTTTCATATTTAAACTACTTATAGTCAAAAATAAATAAATTATACTTTTGCTCTAGACCTGCTTAGTTTAATTTGTTCATTTCTATTTCAGTACTGGTACGATTTGGTTTTCTAGTGTGCTTCCTACCTAATACAATGGAAATTATAACGAATTTATGGCATTTGCTTATTAGCACAAACAATTTGATAATTGTTCATTCCAGTGTCATTTAAATATAGGCTAGTGGTATATGTTATTATTTAGAAAAATCACGTCAAACATGACTTGCTACTTGCTATGAATATGCAAAGTATTAAAAACAGTTTGAATTAGAAAGTTGTTGGCTTGATATTTATATATTAAGGCTACAAAACTATCAACATCGTAATACGGAAAAATTGCACCAAAAAACATCAAAACGCACATTTTTGCACCTATACTTTTAAAACATTTCCGGAGGAATCCCGGACCTCCCTTTTTCTGCGGGATATTCTATACCCCCAACATCAGTTACATTTAGAATAAGTAACCTGGAACAATACGAGCTCCTCATGCTAATAGTTCGTTCTACTTCATACGCCAAATACACAAGAAATGAGTGAAACGAATAAGTAACACGTAAACATCACTAAACTATTTGAATTATTTTTAAGTATCCAACAACCATTACTTAAAGCTAGCTTCATAATAGTTCATTCTAAGAAGTAACCTTTGAGTACAGTCATCATTTTCATGAAGAACAGATTTTAACCTTCTAGAAAGTGTCGACAAGCTTTCTGCAAGTTTCTGCTATTAAATATTATTCAAAATTTCAATTATTTTGTTATCGTTTTAACTTTTCCCATAGATTTTGAATTGGAGAAAGTTCTGGGCTATTACTAACCCTACCAAGAACAGGAATATTGTTTCCGAAAGCTACATTTTCACCACTTTGGCAGTATGACGAGTAGGTGGAGTTTTGGGATTGAGGCTCTACGTTGATGTTCCAGTAGCTTTATATACTTCTGAGCATTCGTAATACTGTTGACAAATACTAAATTCCCAACCCCCCTGACCTGACATCCCCACACCGTGAGCGAGGCTGATCACCTTTCGTACTAGACGGTCATCTAAAAATTAGACAGTTTTAATAGTTATACAAACAGAAAAACAGCTAAATAAAATTATGACGTAATACAAGGTGTCCTATGGTAAATTTCCCTTTTTAGAAAATTGACAAGTAATTTATTAAAAAACTATGTATGAATAATTAAAGAAGATATATGCAAATTTAATTTTTTAAAGATAATATCGAGACGTCTGTTTTTCCCCAAACACTTCTGCCATATGAACCTCAAATTTGCGAAAATTCTTGAAAACATGTCGACTGATATGGCATCGATATCTCCTCGAAGTTGGTTCTTTAACTCAGTTGGTGTCTAGCCGTATGTGAAGTGTCCCCATCCTGTTGAAACAATATTCCACATTTAAAGCCATCAAATTCGTGCAATGCCGGAGTAAAGAATTCCTGAATCATGAGAATTTAAAGGTGACTGTTGGCGGTAGTGATGTGGGTCAGGTAAATACCCAGTGGGTAGGGTATTTATAAATGGGTATTTACCTCTGCCTCGTGTAAAACTAAGTATTTATCAAATTTGTAATATTTAGAAAGCTAAGCTAACTTTTATTCACATAATAATATTATCTTAATAAATAAACTACGTACAGCGTGAGTACTAAAAAGTGGGGTAAGAGCGGGAAATTTTGAATTAAATCCTAGTAATATTTTGCTTTTATGTTTCTCGCAGGTGTATCACTCCAACCGACACAAAACCTAACCTGTTAACCTCGAATTTGACATAGACTTAAGCCGGTCCCAGACTACTCGCAAACGTTCGCAAATGCACGCAATCGCTAACATTCGCGGACGGGCTATTCGTGTTATGTGTATGCTCGTGCACGCACTCGTGCAGTTCCCACCGGTTGTCGGTAAAATAACACGAGTCAAAGGAAAACGTTATCGATTTTGCTTGTAGTCGCACTCGCGAATGTTGCTAGCACAAGTATATACGAGTAGTTCTGGAGGTTAAGCAAGCATTCGCGAATGTTCGCGATTGCGTGACATGTAAACAGAAAGTTGGGGTGATGCACCTGCAAGAAACATAAACGCAAAAAATTACTAGCATTTAATTCAAAAAATTCCCTCTCTTTCCCCACCTTTTAGTACTCACGCTGTATAAATGCACTAGAATAAAATAAAAATTTAAATGTAACACTGAATGAGCAGTCACCCAGGTAAATTAATAGTTTACAGGGAAGAAAACATTGACTGCCGAAGTTTATGAAAATAAACAATAAATTGCACCTGTCAGAATTTACCAAAAAAAAATTGTGAAGAAGTAAAACCCGTCTGCAAAACTTAACAGTGTGTTATTTACTGAATGGTTAGTTGTACGTAAAAAACCTGTATAATCTTTTTTGTAGAGAATTTCCTAGCCTTAATTTTTTGTAATATTCTAACTTAACCGTCAACTTGTTTAGACGTTGCTATGAATCAGCACTGTTATAATAAGTGTAATTGTTTAAAACCTCGTTTAAGCTAATCAAATTATGCTAAAATCTCTATCAAGAGTTGTCCCAGAGTATTAGTTTTGAGTTTCGTTAAGGAAAGACGTGTTCTGGAGTGTTCTCAAAGTGATTACAACGCGAAATCAAAGTGGTATCATTTACGCGAGGTGATATCAGAAGGCCTACGACTCTGACCTGGGTCGTCAAGTTATCGCGAAAAGGATAATGTTTCCGGTGCAACAGTTAATAGCGCAAGGTGTTTCTAATCAGAACAATGGAGTTATGTTAACACCTATCATGCAGACGCCAGAACACGAATTTATTGCTAATCTGCAACTGCAACTACAGCAGGCCCTGCAGGAAATCAATCAACTGAAATGCAAAATTCAAACATTGCAGGTACAAAACAACAGTTTAACACAATCACAAGAAAATACAACCTCTAAAAAGAAATCCTATAGTCCCGGCTAATTCGGATGAAGAGGAGGCATTAATTACCAGAGAAACGGATTGGCTTTTGCCTAAATTTAGAAATAATAAAAAGCGTAAGGCAGCTGAATCGCCTGAAATAGGTAGCCCTAAAAAGCAATCAGATAAAACTACGAAAGCTATGAAACCACCACCAGTAATTCTGAGTAATGTAGAAGATTATAATGCAGTCAAAGACCGATTAAATACAGGAGAATTTGACTATAAAAACAGTATGATGAGCAACAAGCAAATTAAAGTGAACGTTAATTCTGAAGAGGAGTATAGAAAGCTAACAAACTTAATTAACGAAACTAATATTAAATGGCATACGTACAAAAGCAAAGCCCTAAGATCTATTAAGGTAATGGTTAGAAACCTGCATCCTTCAACTTCTGCTCAAGAAATCTCTGCAGAACTTCTAGATAAAAAATACAAAATCTTAGAAGTAGTTCAAAAACTAAAGAGGACTCTCATAGATAACAAGGTGATGCACACTCGCTTGCCGCTGTACATGTTGGTATTTGACAGAACCGAAGATATCAACAAAATATACAACATACAGTACATTAACCACATGAAGGTCAAAATAGAGGCAGTAAGAAACAGCAAGCTTATACCACAGTGTAAAAAATGTCAAAGACATGGACATACCAAGCAATTCTTTAAAAGATCACCAGCATGTGTTAAGTGCGCAGGTAATCACCTAACGGTAAATTGCAAAAAACTAAAGACACGCCTGCGAAGTGTATCAACTGCTCTCAAGCGCATCCTGCTAGCTACAGAGGATATACAATAGCTAAAGAGCTTCAGAAAAGAAGGGATAACGCCAGTAAGGCTAAGAAAACAATCCCTCAACTAAAACCTTTCGTCTCTAATACAGTTAGAACTGAGGTATCCTACGCCCGAGCAACCCAACCAAAATTATCAGAACCGGAACTTCTTTCATCAGCGTCTGAACCATCTATGATGCAGCTTATGCAGAGTATGATGAAAACATTAGAGCGAGTCAATATAAGACTCGACAAACTAGAAGCCACGAGCACTGGTGCTATATCCAAGGTACGATAAGTAATGGAACAACAAGACTTACGTATCGCTACATAGAATGTTAATGGCATTCTAAATAAAAAATATGACCTTCAAGTTTTTTTACCCAACATATAGATGTTTGTCTCATTTCTGAGACTCATATGACAAATCAGTCTTATATTAAATTAAGAGGCTACAAAGCATATCACTTTGTCCACCCAGACAATCAAGCCAAAGGTGGTAGTGCAATTTTAATTAGAGAATCAATCAATCGTTGTGAAGAATGTCATCTACAACGTGCAGATATGCAACTTACAGTGATTGGAATAAAGTCTACTAAACAGAAGTTGAGGGTTAGCGCCGTGTATTGTCCACCTAGGCATAATCTCAAAAAAGAAGATTACCTAACACTTCTGCAACATTTAGGTGAGAGATTTATAGTTGGGGGAGATCTTAACTCTAAGCATGTAGACTGGGGATCCAGGCTAACTACGACTAAAGGTAGCGAACTAAGAAAATCTGTCCGAGAATTGAACTGCAATTATCATTCAACAGGTAAGCCCGTGTACTGGCCCACCGATCCAAGCAAAATTCTTGACTTGCTAGACTTTTTCATTACAAGGAAGGTATCTCCTAATTTTATTGAAGTCGAAGAAAACTTCGATCTGGATTCTGATCACTCAGCAGTCATTCTGACACTAAGTGAAAAGATAATTAAAAAAGCAGCCCGACCTACTCTCATCAACACAACTAGTGATGGGACTATTCGAATGCAAATTACTACAGTATTCGATTCTTGCAACATCTCGAATGCATTCGATTCTTTTGAGTGTATTCGAATGCTACGAATCGAATACTTAATCGGCGTTTGTAAATCTCGCCGAGCGTGATCTCGATTCTTATCAGAATGCTGAATTCGAATGCATCGGCGCTTGGCGGCGGTTGGTACTCTGTTTTGCACTCTAATCGTTTCAGATTCAGTTTTCACTAGCACAGCGCTGCGTATCATATGAGTTTAGACTAATATTACCACACAGACTGAAGATTGCACACTCAAACGATACAGCACCACCAAAATCACTAATGCAACTAAAAATCTACTAAAAATTTCAACAGATACATGGAAAGGAAAGAGAAACAAACGCTGGGGTTGTCTTAATAATTTATGTTAAAGAAATACAGATAGGCCTGTAACAACAATAAAAAAACTATTTTATAAACGGTCCCTTTCTCATATTCATTTTCGGTAGGTACTATAAATTTAACATTTAAGTATTACAAAACAAATATACGTTATTAATAGGGTAAGCTGAACCGCCTACAATCAAAACAAATTTTTATTTTTGTTTTGTGCACGTGCAGCGTCTCGGTATCCCTGGTTGTGCGTGCCGCCGAGTCGAGGTCACATCTCACCACTTCCCAGTACGAGAGCGAGCGCACAACTCGATTCTGTATTCGGAAGTGCGATTTTGCATTCGAATTGCTTGCATTCGAACGCAAGAGCGCACAACTCGATTCTGTATTCGGAAGTGCGATTTTGCATTCGAATTGCTTGCATTCGAACGATCATTCGATTCTCAAAAGTATTCGAATGCGATGAATTCGATTCTAAAAAGTATTCGATTCTGCCCATCACTAAACACAACCACTGATTGGGACAGTTTCCACATTGACCTCCAAAATAATATCAACCTGAATGTAAATCTAAGAACGACTGATCAACTAGAAGAAGAAGCTGAGAACTTTACCAGGATTATGCAGCTAACTGCTTACAACAACACAAAGGAGATTACGCACATAACCAAAGGGGTAAACTACCCGAGCGAGATTAGAAAATTAGTCAAAGAGAAAAGACAAGCTAGAAGAAGATGGCAACAGTCCAGAGATCCGTCCGACAAGACCATCTTGAATAATAAAACTCAGAAATTGAGAAGAGAAATACAAAAACTCAAAGAAGACTCAATAAATTCTTATCTGCAGAATTTGACACCTGATGAAGAAACAAACTACTCACTTTGGAAGGCAACCAGAAGGATCAGAAGACCAATTACTTCAATACCACCAATCAGAAGAGATGTGGGACCGTGGGCCAGGGATAATAAGCAGAAAGCGAATATGTTTGCTGAACATTTAGCTGACATCTTTACACCCAATCAAGAACAAGTAGAAAATATACTACCAGAAATCGACAACCAAGTCTCAGAAAGCCGAGGAAATCAAAACAAACATTAATCCGAAAAAGGCGCCAGGCTACGATCTGAAACAATTGCCTAGAAAAGGTGTAGTCTTACTCACTTACCTTATCAATGGAGCTTTTAGATTAAAACATGTTCCTACCTGCTGGAAAGTCGCAGAGCTAATCATGTTACCAAAGCCAGGTAAACCGCTTAACGAGGTGAAATCTTATAGGCCCATTTCCCTCCTGCCTATTGTCTCAAAATTATTTGAAAAGCTATTACTTAAAAGGCTAAGGCTTCTCATAGAAAGTAGTAATCTAATTCCAGATTTTTAATTTGGATTTAGACAGAAGCATTCAACAATTGATCAATTACATCGGGTTTCTGACATTATTGAACAGGCGTTAGAGGAAAAACAAGTTTGCTCTGCAGTCTTTCTTGACGTTGCTCAAGCCTTTGATAAGTTTGGCATGAAGGGCTGATACACAAACTAAACAATATGCTTCCGAAGGAATATGTAGAAACTTTAAAATCATATATAACTGATAGACTTTTTCGAATCAAGCAGGAAGATGAATATTCAGACCTGAAAGAAATAGGAGCAGGGGTACCTCAAGGAAGTGTACTTGGACCCGTCCTTTATCTATTATACACCAGCGATTTACCAACATTAGATAACATCACAATAGCGACATTCGCCGATGATACTGCTCTCCTAGCGGTCGATCAGGATCAAGAAAGCTCCACAAGAAAACTACAAATAGCAAGCAATACTATAGTAGACTGGACCAGTAAATGGAGGACCAAGCTCAACGAACGTAAATCCATTCATATAAATTTCACCAACAAAAAACTAGCAGAACCACTCCCGCTAAATATTAACGGTGCAATTGTACCCTATGAAATGAATGCCAAGTATCTCGGAATGACACTTGATGCAAAATTGCGATGGAAAACGCATGTGAAGAAAAAAAGAGCTGAGCTTAATCTGAAATACAAACAACATTATTGGCTTCTTGGCAGAAATTCCAAGTTATCAATACACAACAAAGTAATGATTTACACAGATCCTGAAACCAGTGTGGCTTATGGCATACAGCTCTGGGGCTGCACCAGTAATAGTAACATTAAAATTATTCAAACATTCCAGAATAAAGCGTTGCCTAACATAGTAGACGCGCCGTGGTATGTTCATAACACAGATCTTCATAAAAACCTTGGTATCCCAACTATCAAAAACGAAATCAAAAGGTTTGCCGGCAAGCATGAAGCCAGGCTCCACCGTCCTGTGAACGAGGAAGCTCTACAACTGCTGGACACCCAACACCATGTCCGAAGATTGAAGAAAACAAAACCACTTGATCTAGTGTAGGGTGTGATGTGTAAAAGCAGAGCACAGTGCGCGGGTGTGAAGTGCATACAATTATTAAAAGAATCTAAAGGACATCAATGGATAAACTTTAGCTGATAAGTACCTATTTAATTTTAAGATTTATTAGAGTAAAATTAATGTTTAGTCTTTTAGACTAGTTTTAATAGCGACACCAACAGGTGATTAATAAAAAAATTAAAAATAAAATTTTTTTTATAATAACTAAAAAAGTCATACAACCCATATAAAGCGAGATATTTGCGAAAAACTTATTTCTCTGACTTTTGACCTTAAATAACTCAAAGCGCGATATCGATGGGGACTTTTGAGACATTATTTGTAATTTCAAAATAAAGGTGTATACAAAATTTCAGCTCACTTGGATTTTTTTGGCAGATGCTGCGATTTTCCGTCTAATGTAACTGAACTATACTGGTTAGATTAGCTTTATAATATTTGTAAATGAGGCCATAAATACCCGTTTAAATACCCATGTTGGGGATTTACCCCTAAAAATAAATACCCTGGTAATTTACATCACTAGTTGGCGGTAACTATCTTGGCATGTGCATCTTCAAAAAAATCGTCCTCGCTGCTCAAGAGAATGTTATCACTCGATTGTCTTAAAAAAAGTCGTTAATCATTGTTTCTGCGAAATTATACGTAGTAATGCAGTCAATTTCTCAGAGTACTTGGCCTAACTGAATCTTGTAAAGGTTGAACGTCAAATTTCGGTGCACCGACATCTTGAAAAGCATATTTTGGGAATGCTTTTGAGTATGGTGAATTATTTATGGCAGATCACGTTTTCCTCAGATTTTTCACCCACGACTTTACCAAATTTTTGCTGGGGCATGTACTACTCGCAAATATTAAATCGAGCACAGAAACGTCGCCTTACACTTGTGTAAGAATCATGTGCCTTTAAAAAGGTCTCAATAAAATAGGTATGATGTTCAACTGACCAAACCTCTGTAGTCACTCAGTAATTCGTATCATTCTCGTACACAATGCAGGGTATCTGGCTCCTCTTCCTCATAGTTACCGAATATTTCGATCCCAATTACTAAAGGCTATTTAATGTGTCGACAATATTGGTGGTAATTTATGTGAATAAGTTTATTTTTTTTATCAAATAATAAATTACTTTTCATAAAATAAGGTGCACAATAATTGTTAAATATTAAATTTAGTTTTTTCAAATGTCTTTCATTACTTTTAGTTTTGTCAATAATTATTGTTATATTGTTGCTGTGGCAACTACCCATCTCCAATTTTAGCCAAACAAAATAAGGTAAAGTTTAAGTACTACTGCACGTTATCACTAATTTTATCTATGTATTACTCACATTTTAATTATTTACGTACACTAAAGTGATATTACCTTAAACAATCAAACGTGAATTGGTACAGCACTTAAGGGCGAAGTTAATTTGCTCTAATATTGGATATCTAAACACATAACAAACAAAAATATCTTAAAATAATTATTAAATACAGCAGCTACACTCTTTAATGTTATGTTTAGAAACCGAATTACAACAAACTAGAACTCATCTTGACGATTTTCATGTTACAGATGGTTTCAAGCAAATTTCTCCATGACGACGGCGAAGAAGACGAGGTGTTTATCGACGAATGGGCAAGTTCGGGTGGAATTTCCATCAAGGATTTAATTCAGCTTGAAAAGGAATTTCTTGATGCAATGGTTAGTATTTTCTTTAATTCGCACAACAAAAATTAATTCATTTTGTCATAGCATTGGGAAGTATTTGTACATGAGCACACCTTCTGGAAAAAGCTTGGAGAAATAGAAGCATCGCTTGCCAAACGGGAGGGCAACAGTAGGGGATGGTTTACATATACCGAATTGCAGCATTTGTTGACCACCGTCGACATAACACGCTTAGTTCAATGCCTCGGCGTTGTCATTTCAGTATTGGTAGCAACCTACACAGTTGGTGTATTAACCATACTGGGGTCCATGTTCATCGTGAGTAACATTCCGGGCAGTTGCTTACAGAGCAGAGACGCGTATATCGAGAATAAGACTTACCTAGCCATTAAAAATAAGGAACCTGCAATCTTTGACAATGCAAACAGCACTGGTGATATTTTATCCAGTTTAGACAATTTAGAAAGTGATATTAACATTGATGACTCGCTGTACAAGAATAACCTGAAACACATCGACGCTGCTGACGTTCTGAAAACAGGCATTTTCTTGGCGTCGATCAAAACTGTGCCAAATTCAAGGAGGAGTCACAACAAGTCTCAATTTGTTATCGATGGGGACGCTAATGTTACCGAAAACTCGTGGGCGTGGTGGTCAAGCCCCACAATGGACTGGTTAACAAGAACTTCGAAAATTATCGAAAGTTTTGACTTTATACCGGACTTCAAGCACTTTATCTATGATCAGTATGTAGATATGTCAATTGTGAACTATAAAATCATTAATTTGGAGGATCACATCCACAAAGCCACCAAAGTCAGAATTCAAGACCAAATGGAACGCTCATGGCACATGGAATGGACAGACACATTTAAAAGCGTATTTTTGGAGTACAAACTTTTTACCTTCTTTTAAATAACAACCTTTCTATTTCAATAAAATGTGTAACTGCGAATATTGCAGAGGCCGAGCTAAATATATTTTATGAATAAGTACATTTTTTATTTCTTTGTTTACTGTGTTGCTTTTCTGATTTCTTTGAAATTCTGGAGGTGTCGAATTGTATTGTTATTGCCCAAGTGGTTAGTGTAGGTGTACATATTTTTACTTCCTTTTACGATAAAGGAAGTACTGGATTCACCCCAAAAATTCGAAATTGGGTTTTCAACAGATCATATTTTAGAGTCCCCTGAACCCAAAAAACATGCTCTAGTTCATTGGTCTGTCTATCACTCTGTGTGTGTGTGTGTGAACAGAATATCTCAAAAGCGAAAAAGATGACATTGAACTATAAATTTTGTGTACTATCTAGATGCGACATGCGCATAACCTGAAGTACGTTTTTTTTTTATAATAACTGTCAAAGTGTTACTATCTTGGTAGATATGTGATTAAAACGCTAGGAAATTTTTATACCTCGTGTTGGTAAAACTTTTTCAAAATTATAGTTATGTGTCAATTTTTAATGTCAAAGTTTCTTAATTTGAACTCTTGACAAATTTCTTTAATTTTGCAAACGTTCATTATGCTTATTTTCAAATATTATAAGTTTAATAATTAATAAATTTGCAATATTTTACTATGCTGTTAGCTTTAGCCACTATTATGACATATCTGTCAAAATGCCATTTTTTTAGTGGAAAAAAAGAACTAAAAATTTATGTACCAACATAATTAAAACTAGGGACCCTGCAGGAATGCAACTTATCCTCTAGAAAGTTGACCTTGAAAATTATAGAAAAAAATGTACTTTATGGTATTGTTTACTCATGATTTTTCAGTTTTTTTTTTGTTTTTCTCAAAAACGGCTAACAATTTTTTTCAATTATTACATTTATATTGCATTTTTAATGTGTAGGTGATTTTCCAGTTGAATACCTCTAAAATTGGTTTCTGCAGGGCATTATAGAGAACTAATAAAATTGAAAACTCGGAAACTTTATCCATGGATTTTATGTGTAAGAGCAACTGCAACTACAAATTTTGACTGTGATATCAGTTCTGGTTAATACTGAAAATTGCTATCAACTTTGTTATTTTAAATAGAACACCCGGTACATTAATACACTTTTTAAATTCAGCTTGACTAATCATAAGATCACTGTAAAAGGAAGTTGTGTGTGTGTGTCTGTATCACATCAGATTTTTAAATTTGTGTTATGGTTTAAAATTCTCTAAAATATGCACTTAAAAACAATAGCCCATGCCTCGTATTTTTCTTATTTATTAAATTCAAATATACTAGTAGCTGGGCAGTGACTGAAAATGAAAACAAATTTGTATGCTTGACCATAAAATTATCTTCGCTTTTGCCTCTGTTCTATTCTGTATCGTTGATATAACAATCAAATAAAAGTATATTCCGCAATAACAAATTGTTTGATTGCTGGATTCTCAAACCCTCTTTCATATTGAAAATGATATAAATAACTTATGCATATCTCAAAATCATTTTGTAATAACAGAAACATAGCTACAAGTGGGGGCAACTAATTATTTTAACATAGAGGGTTACACAGCAATTTATTCATCTAGAGACGAATGTGAAGGTGGTTGGTCATACCTCTGAACATAGGCAATATGCATACTCCTCACCATTTTTATGGAAAAAAAGGGTAGTGCTACTAAATTAAAGAGAAAAAATTTCCGCGTTGTTTAGTATTAAAAACTTATTGGATAATGTTAATTGTGCATAAAAATATTAATTTTAAAATTAAATATTTCCAAATATAAGTGAGGGAAATATCTAAATTTAATTCGTGTCGACCAGAATACCTGAAGCATCGGCTCAGTCACACAATTAAGTAAATGCGAATTTTTGAGTGAACAAACGGGTTAAATATTGTGTAAAAGTGCAGTGCAGTCCCATAGTAAAGGATGGCAACGGAGGCAGTAAAAATAAGGTCAGTAATTGGTTGGGAAACGAAATTAAGGGTATGAACAGCTGTAAGAATCATCAGGTTAGGTATCGTATAAAGCGCGGCGCATATCGGCTTTCAAGAGGTCGACCCAGGCTGATAAGCACAATCAACAGAATAGAGATACCCAACAATCGTGGTCAAAGATGTTGCAACAAGTGCTAAAAGTTGACGTTTATGCATGAGACATGAAAATTATTAAACGAAGCCGAAGGCTGAGTTTCATAACATGTCTCGTGCATAAACGACTTTTAGCACGCGTTGCATACAATATTTTATCTACGACCTTAATTTTACCATTATAAATCCATAAATATCGATTTAACAAAGGTTTGCATCCCTGACACTTTTAATTTATGTCATAATAAACAGTAGGCCACGCAATGCGGTCGATTGTTTGCCACGCCAGTACTGTCAAGGTGAGTTACGAAATGTAATTATTGATACTCCATATCTGACTGTATTCATTACAAAATGCTTTAATTATTTCAAAAACACTTTACCTGTAACATAAGAAGCAACTAGAATAACTTTACAACTTCACTTCCAGTTCGAAATTGTAGTTTTATAACCTCGCTTCACTTTTAGCCCATGTGCTAAAAGTAAACAGCTGATTTCTTTAACCACGGTAAACTATAAAATGTCACTGTCGTAGATAAAACAAGTTAACGGAAGAATATAATAGTAAGATATAAAATGTATAGCACGGACGAGTCTACGGAGGGAGCAAAAGGAAAAGAATAAGGGGGCGTGACACATTGGCGTAACTAGCGGGGGGGCTAGGCCCTCCCCAGAGTGGAGTCTGGCCCACCCCAGAAAAATAGAGGTTAAATAAATTTAAAAATCTGCTTTTTTTATTAACCCATTTATACTAAGGGGTTGGTTATCGACCCTCACACATTCTTACATTTTCTGGTTTTATTACCTTTTTTGGCTTAAAAACATTATAGTATAAATACCATATGTTGGACGGATGACTCTACTGAATAATAATATACAAGAGAAAACGTTATTAGTTAGCTAATAATTACTTTGAAAACACTGCTTTCGTCTGAATATTTTTTTTAGTTAAATTTACACAATTTTTGTTAGTTTCTCTTTAAGTTTGAACAAATAAAGGATCAATTTATGTTCACAGAAAAATAAAATTGCAATTATTTCATATGTGGGTAAGTAAATGAGTTGAAAACTTGAGTGCATCGGTAACTACTCACTGGGCACATACAGCTAGCTGCCCATTATAGGATCGTCCAGTTCAGACTTAAGGTGACTTGCTATTTAGATGTTTGCCTTGCCGAAAGAGTTGAGTTTATAGCTTTAAAGAGTACGATTCAGAATTTTATGTTGAATAGTGTTTCATGTACCGCAAAGAGCATTTTGTGGTGCTTGAATTTCCACAGTTGCTAGCCCAAGATAGAATAAAAAGATATCACAATAACAATTAAAAGGATACTGATGTTTTCAGAAAGTATTTGCTTCGAGGCGGAGAAAAAAATAAAAATTGTGGCTCAAAAACGTGCAAATGGAAACCAAGTGATGTTTCTCCTGGAATAATATTTTTTATCGTCAACCTCATTGAGTTGCAAGAGGTAATCTATACATTTTTATGTTGTTTATGAACCGAAAAATAATTTATTGATATGCTCCTTAGACACGTAGTATTACGAGAGTATGTAGCACCCATAATTTCTGCAAACCAATATATCAAGTGTACCATCGAAATGTAACTTGCTATAAACAAATGTTTGTTGTTTTCTAGTTTAACAGTTCAAATTTAGTTACTATACAGTTAGTTTTGAAATAAGTGTTGTGCATCAAAAATGAACATAAGGGGCGAAAATTTTAGAGCCATGATTTACTATGACTTTAAAAGTTCCCTTTCTCTGAAAGAAATGACTTCGTGCTGATTTTGGTGGCCAGGCGCATATTTCTGGTTTAATGAATTTAAATTTGAACGAGTTTCAGTCAGCGACGATTTTTGGGAAAACAAATTTCAACAGTTACTGATACGAACGTAGACGCTGTGCGAAGAATGCTTCAGTAGGACAATCGAGTCACTTACACAATTATTAAAAGCATCTTGGACATTGGCATGACTGCAATACACAAGATTTTACATACTCATTTGGGTGTAAGAAAAGTCTGTCTTGGGTGGATACCACACCGTTTAACAGACACACAGAAACACAACAGCATGTGGAATAGTATAAGAAATATGATGAAGGTAGATCTAAAGCAGTTTACATAATAACTGGTGACGAAAGCTGGATATATGCATTTGAATCTGATTCTAAGCAGCAGTCAGCACAATGGGTGTTTCCAACAAATCCTAATCCAGTTAGAGTGAAGCGATTTTGAAGAGTTGGTAAGAAAATAATTGCTTGTTTCTATTCAAAATCAGGACTTATCCCAACTGTCGTGCTAAAAATAAACGTAGGGTTACTGCAGGATGGTACACAACTATATGCCTGCCAGACGTTATTCAAAAATCTCGGCTTATGGCGCCCAAGGGGTGAGATCGTTCTGCACCATGAAAATGCTTCTAGTCATACCGCACATCAAATAAAATAATTTTTAGAGATTTTCGAGTTAAAATTGCTAACTTATCCCCATTCAGTTCCGATCTAGCACCTTCCGATTACTTTCTAGTTCCTCCATTAAACGATAAAATGCGTGGTGTACGATTTGTAACTCCCGAAGATGCTGTGGAAAGCTTCAAAAACCTTGTTTCTCAAGTGACTCAAAAATTGTGGAATTTATGTTTTGAAAATTGGTTTTACCGAATGCGTAAATGTTGAGTTTAAGGGGGAATACTTTGAGAAAATAATAAAACAAAATTTTGGTTACTGAACATTGTTTTATTAGACTGCAGAAATTTATAGGACTGCCCTCGTATAACGGCATCAAAGAACAAGCAAATAAATTTATGCGAAAAGGTTATGCATGTACGTAAATTCCTGTCTTCATAGGTATACATAGGTATTGACGATGGTTGGTTGGGGGGCCTGGCCCTCCCCAGCCAAAAATCCTAGTTACGCTAATGGCGTGACAGCGAGGAAGAATTAGAAGTTTTCAGCAAAAATTTAAAAAATGACCAGAATACCAGTAAAAACAAAAAAAAAGACGACAAAATAGATAACATACTAGATATAATACAACAGCTAACAGTAGACGTCAACCAAATAAGGCTTGAGCGGAGTAAGTATAAAGAAGAAATACGAGAACTAAAGAGAAAATGAAATATTAAAAAAAGAAAATATTCTTCTATTGGTGCCTATTTGTTCCGAATGTTGGCGACCAGTATGGCTATCTTAACTTAAACGTAAAAGTTCTGTAGTGGTGAGGGAGAACCATTTTCTTAAGTTCTGCAGCCAAGAAATCCTCCTTCCTGAGCCTCTTTTTCCATATACTTTGTCCTGTAGTATAAGTTGCAGTAGGCCATAACGTTGCTCGTAAAGGAGGACTGAAAACACGTTGCATCGTACTAGGCGAGTCTTAATTTTTAGTGATAAGTCACGGCTTTTAAAGACGTTCTTCATCTTGGTGAATGCAGTTCTGGCTTTCCCAATGCGCTGCTTTATCTCAACTGCGTGGTCCCACTGGTCATTAATGTTTGTGCCCAGGTAAGTATAGCTATGCACTTTTGTTATCGGTTGTTGATCAACTAGTAGAAATTGTCCAGGTGGTGTTTGGTTTTTACTGACAACCATATATTTTGTTTTTTTTTAATATTAAATTCGAGTCCATATGTTCGACTTGTTTCTGATAAACGTGAAATAAGGGTTTGTAGGCTGTCAAGACTGTCTGCGAAGACGATTGTATCATCCGCATATCTTACATTATTCAGGCGTTCTCCATTCACAAGGATTCTCTCGTCAGCATCTTCCAATGCTGTTTTAATTATTTCTTCTGAATAGATATTAAATAGCAAGGGGGACAGTACACAGCCCTGGTGCACACCTCGTTTTATTATAATTTCTTCTGTGTATTGATTGTCTATTTTGATGTCAGATGTTTGATTATAGTATATGTTATTGATAATTCTGAGATCCTTGTCATCTAAACCAATAGATTTCAGTAAAGAAAATAGCTTACCATGTCTAACTCTATCGAAGGCTTTCTGGTAGTTAATTAGCCCTATATATTGTAGTGACAACAATACACCACATTAAACAGCTAATATTTATGTAATAGCTTTACTTTTAGATAGCCCTTATTTAATTTTCAAATCAATTACGTATTTTGAATAATTATTTTAACTGAGTACTCTTTTCAGGGTGGTCCGCCAATCTAGTGATTTGTTAATTGAATTTTCAATTGTATTTTAAAAATCTTTGACTACTAAATGACATTTAATGTCAACTTGACTTCTAAACCTTTTCAAACCAGGTATTGACATTTATACTTTACATTGACACACATATCAATCAATTCACCTACGTAAGTACTGTATTAAGTTAATTTTTACACTTCCCTTTACTGATTGTTATTCAAAAAGCTTTTATAAATTCTTTACACAAACCTTAAAACTTCTCTAGCTTTCACTGCAAGAATCATACCAACAACAGCCTCCAATGTCGACAGTCTGCAACACCTACCGCTTACTCCCCAAATAGTGACAACTATGATGGTCTGTCAACCCTCGAACTGCATCTATCCTGTCAATAACTCCTACTATTCCCAGAATCCAGTCCTGCTCCACACCAATCGACTCCCTGTAAGTTTCAGTATTATGATGATCCAAATCTAAGCTTGTTTATTCTGCAGATAGTCCGATGTCAGCAATACCCACAAAAATTATCCAAATCAATCAGCTAATTATGACAACCTCCTTTCAAATGATTGACTTGTCTTCCATGCAACCACCAATGTCACCAATGAATCCGTATTATGTCTTGTATGCATTAATAAATCCAAATCCCATTCAAATAATATTATCTTCTGTGTTATTTATTTCCGATTCACTATATGGTACAATCTCTTCACCGATTGTATATCTTTATTTAAACGTTATACCTTCACACCCCATTAAACCATTATACCAAATAAGCCATTTATTTCAAGTTTTTATTATCAAAACGGGGTTTTCAAAAATTTAAATACATTTTTTATGAGTTGTTTTTCGTAACTATTTAAACAAAATTTTTCATTCCTGTTAGATACAATTCTTATTGCACACTTATTTATTTTAAATATCCTATTATTACATGCTATTAATTCTTATCATTCTAACAAATACATTTGTCATATGTAACCTTGGCTTGAACTTTATTAAAATTAAACTCAACCATCAAATTTGTATACTCAAATGTTATTTCATTATCAAATTACCTCACTCATTGTCTCAATTAAATTTCATTATTCATTTCAAAATTAACATCCAATTCTATCCAAACACTTCAAGATTTGATTGTAGTAATCTTCCAAATTTATTAGTTTTATATTTTTATCTTTCAACCACCTAGTAGAGGGAAGTGGATGGTTCTGGAACCTCCCCCCACCACTTGGCCTTGAGTTCAAGGCCAAGGCCACGTTCAATCCCAAGGTCACATGCAAGGCAAGGCCACGTGCAAGCCCAAGGTCATGTTCGAAGCGAGGCCACGTTCGGAGCGAGGCCACATTCAAGGTCAAACCCGCGTTCGAGGTTGAGGTTACTTTAAAAAAATTCAAGGTCAAGATCGCGTTTACGGCCAAGGGCATAGAAAGAGTTAAGTAGTGCTTAGAACAGACTGCGCTTAACATATTTATTTAAAAAATTAGGCATGAAGTAAACGCCTAGGATACTTCATGTCTAAATTATGACTCGACTAGGATTCGAACCTAGGTCTCCCTGTATATCTGCAATCTGCAGCCGAGGGTATCTTTATCTCTAGACCATCGAGTCGGATAGAATATTTGGTTACTCATCCAGAGTACCTTCGTAGAGTGAAAGATACACATAATTTAATAAAAAAAGTTATATTTAAGATGTACATACAAAGAGTAATTACAGTAGTGGCTAGACTAAATGATTATAATACCAACAGATTAAGAAATACGTTACAGACATACACATTAGAGCGAATAAAATAGTGCTTAAAACAATAGTAGATATACAGCAGGAATTATCCGCGGGCGAGAGCAGCTTCTTCAAGACATCAGGTTTATTTTTTAGCAAAATCGTTTGCCCATTCGTATCTACCGCATATGAAGAGAAATGGTATTTTATCTTGAACGTTAAAACGTTATGTTCAGTAAAGTTGTTCACTTGTATTTTAAAAACGGAAATAGTTGTCAAGGAACTGGTATCCATTTTACGCCACGTCACGTTGTGCACTCCATCATTGTAGGCGAAAGAAGCTGAACTGCACCGCGGCGGTTGAAGGACGTAGAGAATCCCATCATGAACTGCAGCGAGAGCAACCAAAAATTGTATTGGTAGCATGTTCAACAAGTCGATGGCAACTAGTGAATGGTTTGGCGCCGCACTTTGCATCACTTATGACAACAGCAACCTTTTGTTTTGTCGGCCGCACCCGTTCCATTGTTGCCAGCCACATCTACTCCTGGGGAAAAATGCAACGCATCGAAAAGTTGATAAGTCAAGTCTTCGATGGTTTGTATTTGCTGGTAGACCTTGGCAATTTTGCAGTTGGGTGACCAACGGAGGTGTTCAGATAGGGGTTTGTCATTGCGCTCCCAACCAGAAATTTGAACTCCGCAGTAGAAACACTGTACACAATTAATCGTATCGCTGATGCAAAAGAAACCGGCACCTGCTAGCGATTCTGGAGTTTGACCTCGACTCCAATCGCCGAATGTTCGTAGCCGTTTGGAGTAGCTCCCAAATTCTGGATGTCGAGGTTCTGAGCTCATGATGGCAACTAACTACGCACACGTTTGTGAAAGTTTTATATTCTACAATTCAAGGTCACAATCTCGAAACTTTAAAATAAAACCACAGAAATATTTCTAAATATATTTATTTATTTCCAAGTATAAGTTATATATGTAACTTCCCCATCCTCCAGTAGGCCTAGGTACCGGTCCACTGGCTTGAAGATGTTGGTCTGCCACCACACAGCTGACGATCCGTCGAAGACTGCAGGCCACGTCCGTAAGGTGGTCGTCTCCGCTAGGGTCTCTCCTTGTAGGTTCAAGGGGTACTCCATTGTGACCACTGCCTGGAGAGACCGTTGAGAGGATGCTGGAGGGCAACTAGCCAAAAACCGGCGAAAATGACGGTAAAATTGTTCTGCATTCTTAAAGTTAGTTGCCATAGCTGCTTGATGATTATGGTAGGTGCTGGAGGATTATGATGACTGTTACAGAAAACAGGCAACTTAATATAGGAGCGTAGTCAAGGATGGGAACGTAGAAGGTCAAGGGTCTTACCTTGAGATTCACATATAAAGCGTAACGTTTTTCCACCACGGCTACCAGTCATCATGCCTGATATTGTTGTTGATGCGCTCTTTGAAGATGCTCCTACATTTTACAAGGAGTTTGAATACTTCATCACCTCCGAACCGAGACCTCCATCAGCTCGCCAACTCCAGGCTGCCGTAACAATAGACTATTCCATGAGTCTTGGAAGCGAGCGCCTATGGCAGTCGACCCTCCTGAGGACGCTACCCACCACATACGAGGGTGACCCATTCCTGTGGTGGCGGCGGCATGTAGAGGTCCCCATCCAGCGCTTTCTCGCTCGGCTAGCAGATGGGGATGTAGTATATATTACTTATTGTTGGTTTAATTAAATATATGTATATAAAGGTGTCTGTGTTTTTATTGCACTCCTAGCGACGTCTATGATTATTGATATTTTATAAGTAGAAGCCCACGATTTCAGTATTCATATCCAGTTCGACGCTTGAGCAATGCCTATCGATAAATTTGGCAAACATATGCATGCGAATTCCACGTCACACCCGCAGGTGTTTGTGGTTGAAGAGCTAAGCGAGCCTTTATATTATGAACGAGATTTACAACTAGTATCCATTGCCGTCAATTATGATAGATGGTACATCCTACCGCATGGTGACATCGAATATACTATTCCCTTCCGTGAAGCTGAAATAACAAACGTCTTACTTTATCCCGAAAATACCGAAATTTATATCAACAAGTTGGGGTCATATAACTTTCGCGAAATGATTGGGATGACATTAAAAAGGGGTGATATGCTAAAATTTTGGGCAGTCAAGCCAAATATGTTATATGTGGAATTTCAACTCAAGGTTCCCATAATTGTTGATTCCAAAAAGGTAGTGCAGTAAACATGACTTCAAGGTTGCGTTTACGCTCACCTCCTACCACATATAACCTTGGAAATGTGAAAATAAAAGCGCGTAGAAGAGTCTGCAAGGGTAGTAGCATCCGATAGTCGTGCAGAAATGGAAGCCTTGTTGAAAGCTATCGAGGTAGTTCAGAGTAATAAAGCACGAAAGCCGCAACCACTGTTCTGTCCAGAACTTCTGAATAGTAGGACGTACAAATTAAATCAATCAAGTTCTAAGTACGTGAGTGTAGGGTTTGATTGGAGTTCGCAATTTAACCCAAGTATTATAATACGGGGTGCCAAAAATGACTGGGTGCAGTTAAATGAATGGGAGTGGACAGCCCTGATTGCAAATCAGGGAGTGATTTCCAACTACTTCTATTCTCTCGACGGTGAGTGGCCAGCTCTGGAAATAGGGAAGAAGAGCATTGTATTTGAAGCGATCCAGACAAGGAAAATAATCAAATTGGAGGAAGTGGGCTTGTCAGAGGTGCGTTTAGCGAGCGAAACTGTAGAAGAATTGTGGCGCTTGCAGAAACTCGTGGAAGTGCGATTCGCACAATTAAAAGCGTTACACTTTGAGAGTTTCTATAAAGAGATAGTGAAGGGTGTAGCAAACCTTTGTGGAGACTGTTTAGTAAATGTATGGTCTGTAGTGGATCAGCTGGAGGAGAACTCTGAAAAGACTGCGTGTATGGTGGAAGTGCTAACGTTCGCGAGTTCTATGGTAAAGTGCGACATCGAAGTGGAAGCCCTGAGTCGTCAGTTGGCAGTGTAGTCATGTGGATGAATTATAGAGAGGCTGCTCGACCGGCTGCAAGAGACGTACCTAGTGCGGTTGAACGATTAGTGAGTTCGTTAAAGGATTTAGCTTTTGAAGCGTCGCACGAAGTCATATATGGGTTAGGACGTTCCGGATTCAGTGACGAAGAGTTGTATAAAAAAGAAAAACAGTACAAAAACGGTGCTGCTGTCGGTCAACTATTCTTAGACAGAGCCATAAATGAAAGCCTCCTTGTAGATTTAATGGATAGTCTTGGCCTAAAATGGCATATGTGTGAAGTAAAAGCCTTTATAGAGAGGAAGGAAAATGAAGAAGAGCGTGCAGTTTGACGACTCGAAGAATAAGATTTATAATTTGCATACGTGGACGTATGCGTATCGAGAAGCTCGAAAAGGACGCTGGGAACGAGAAGCTGTGGATAGGTTGCGGTTCCATCGGAGGATACTTACTATGGATGAAGTACTGCGAGACGTCTTGTGCGCCGAACATAGACAGACAATTTATGTAGAACGCTTTTCCACTAGTACGTAGGTGTGTAACACATGTATATATGTTGTATGCAAATAAAAACACAATAAAAATTAAAAAAATTGTTTTATTCCATTATGTAGTGATTATAAATATGATACACGTTAGATAAAGCGCAATAACAAATCGGTTTGGAATGATATAAACAAGCGGGTTGTGATGGGGTGAGGGCCGGTCTTTCTTCCACTTCGATGATTGGGATGGTAGTAAAGCGGCGTAGAAAAGTTGCCTTTTCTCGACCTTTCACATATACTTCGGTGGCACCTTGCAGAAGACGTCGCAAGATTGCAGGAAACATGTATGCTGGAGTAAATCCCTCATTCCAGTCGATGCAATGGTGATTAGTTATTACCCAGTGGGCTTGTTGTTGTAAATGAGGTGTTAAGGAATGGAGGGCGAAAGGGGGTTTAAAAATGTGGTGAGATACTGAGGTACCGTCGTAGGAGGCCAATTCTTTTGGGGTAAAGTGCTTATCGGACGTCTTAAAACCTTGAATATCGATAATGATCTTCATCGTATTAGGTATAGAGAGCATAGTCTAGTTACGCTAAAAGTCGAGGTGCAACTGAAGTGTTTTTGCGAAATTACAGTTGTTTAACTGCTTTTGACAATGCGCTGTAAGTAAAAACCCGATCGTGAAGAACGAGACAATACGCAGTTGTGTTGGCTGGCACGTTAGCGGAAGTTTCAAATTCAACACGAAAAACGACAGCGTTTGCATGAAGGTAGTCTTTTTGATGGGAACAATCGATTACAACAATGGGCGCCTTGTCTGCAAAGTCATGGCGGGAGAAGAAGGGCTCATCGATTTTGCTATAATAAGATGATTGAAACTTGGAATACATGTCGTATAATGTTGCGTAATGATTGAGTGCATAATTGTTATGTAAATTGTCGTATGGGAATCGTTCGGTGTTCAGATAAACTCGGAAATTAGTAAGACCAATTTTATCGAAATTAGCATTGTCCTTAGCGATTAGCCCCGAACGACCTGATTGAAACCCTACGATGACATATCTGGGGGTTTGTAATTTTGTGCTTGTAGCGATAGCGTGAGAATGTTGAGTCACAGCATGAACACCGGGTATGATATGAAGCTGCCAGCTGCGAAATGCGACTTGAGTGTCAATATTTTTATCGATGTATTTGGTCAGGGCTAATTCTTGAGCAAGACCTGGAGTGATATGAGGAACCTTCCAATATAGTTTGTCAATCGTAACTTTAGCCGTCTCCCCTACGGTAGCACTGAATACGGCGTCGGCATCGGTATTGCTGCGAATTAATACGAGTTCTTGTCGGATGTTAAGTATAACTTTACCATAATCTTCGGCGAATCCTAACAGCATTCTCAACGGTATGCAGGCACTAAAGTTACCTTCCTGATCGGTAATGGCAGGATCGCAGCCGGCAAACCAACCTGCATTTTGAAGCTTTTTAACGTCAGCGGAACTGTAGGACACATATCCCTTAAGAGTAGACGTAATACCAGGTTTGGTAACAGAGTCGACAACGACGCCATTGATTTCGTATCGGATTTCGCTAAATAAGTGAGCCAAACCATTGTTAAGGAATTTAGCCGTTGTAACTTCACCGTTTTCCTTCCGCAACTTTCCCTCTAGGTACAGATAGCTCAGGCCGGGAAGAGTTGACATATCTTCGGGAATTGGAATTCGAATTTCATCGTTATAGTCAAAACGGTTTGTATACGGTTGATGTGTGTGCAATTGATTGCTAATGATAGAAGTGTCGACGAGGACTCGCTCTCCAATATTTAAAATACTCATTACACTATTGTAAAGCCTAAGGACCGCAAGAAGTCTCTGTTTGCTTTAGTTAGCTGCGTGGTGGACGAAGCCGTACTGATCTTACGAGGGTGTGGGCGACGATTCTTATAGGAAGTAAAGCAGGGGTGGTACGGAGTGGTGAATCGAAAACCCATTACAGTTTCTTTAAATGTAATGTTACCGTAACGGTCTCCTTACTAAAACTGACAGGATTATCCGATTGGTCTAGTATTTTAATAGTTAAGTTAGTGATCTGTTTCGTGCTGATCGGTAGATAGATGACTGGGTTAGGGGTTTCCACTATTTTGTACCCGGGTGGTACTATGGGGAAGAATTGGTGAATGATATGGCCGGGCTTACCATTTTTATATGAACCAACGGAGATGTTGCAATGAATAAGAATCGAGTTGATGTTCAAAATTTTCGTAACATGTTCAGCTGTGTGCCACCTATCTGCAGCATAAATTTTTTTCTCAAAGCCTAACATGTCCCGGATAGTATTGTCGCTTTGAAAGTCGATTGGAACGGTGGACTTTATTTCGGTTTTTAAGGTGCTGTTGTTTCCACGTAGCAGTACCTGTTTAACACCCGCATCAGAATCGAGTTGGTTATGTAAAAATTCAGCAATGTCGGTAATTTCATATGCTCCCTCCGGTATAATAATAGGAGGTTCTCCAACAAGATGAAATTCATTGTTGGGAGGTCTAACGTTTGGAATAGTATAGTAGGTTTCGAAACTTAACAATCCCAAGACGTATTCGCTACCATCGTCTAAGAAAATGGGAGGGTCAAAATTTGCAGTAAGAACAGATGAATCTCCCGTAAGAGTGAATATACTGGACATGATGAAGCGCGGCACTTAAACTGACGACAAAAGCGGTTTCGCAAAGTTATATAAGAATTTGAGACACAAATGTCCGCATGTGTATGATGCGAGTTTTTGATATCTATTAGAGTTGTACATAATTGTGTTGTTGCTACCATCGCTGCGAAAGTAGTTTACTAATTCGGGAGGAGGTTGTAAGCGACCTATGCTATCGAAATACAGAACAAATCGATCAGCTTTAACGTAGGCTGTCCAATGTGTGCCAGGTCCAACATCATCGTCTAAGTTAGTAACACCACATTCTCGTTGACGAATTTTGTCGGGTAGAGCATCTCGCATAAATATCCCCCTAAAATGGGGAATTTCGAAGCGTTTAACGTACTGTGCAATATCGATGTTCGTCAACGCTCGGCGTGGTAGCTTCAACGGTAGTTTTTTGACTGATACGGTCGTAGATATAGCCCTTTTCCTCGAGCAATGGATTCCATAGCTTTGTTATGTCGCTCTTTTTCCTGGAGATCCTTTTTAGAAGCCTTTGAGTCGCCAACCGCTTTAGCGACTGCTGCAGCACCGCCTCCGAGAGACCCCAATGCTCCTAATGCAGCAAGTATGGGTACAAGCGGCAATATACCTCCTCTCTTGGGAACAGGTACTACTCTAGAACGAATTCGGCGTTTCCTTCGCGATTTAAAAACGACCGCGCCTCCAATACGTTTACGCCTACTACACCTTGTACGCTTCCGTTTTCTAGATACCCCCGTACCAAATTTTTGCGCAATACCGACAATAGGTAGTGCACGCTTTCGTTTCCGGGAGACTCTTACACCAACAGTGGGTTGTGTACGCTTCCGTTTTCTAGATACTCCCGTACCAAATTTTTGTGCGGCAATAGGTAATATACGCCTTCGTTTTCGGGGGACCGTCACACCAGCAGTGGGTAGTGTACGCTTCCGTTTTCTAGATATCCCCGTACCAAATTTTTGCGCTGCAATAGGTAGTGTACGTCTTCGTTTCCGGGGTGTTTCCATAACAGCAATGGGTTCTGTACGCTTTCGTTTCCGGGAGACTCCCATGCCGAGTTTGGTTTTCCCTTTCATAATCCCTGTAACAGCAAGAGCTGCCGCTCTTTCTCCAAGAGTAGAGTCTTTTGCTTTAACGCGTTCCCAAGCTTTCTGTGCAAGAACTTTATCCGCCGCGTGACGTGTCGAAAGATTGCTAGATTGTGAGTATGCGATGTCGTGTTGCTTGCAAGCCTCGTCCAGAGGGTTTCTTCCTCGATCACCTCGAGAAAGCCGTTTGTTTAAACGAGTGCCAGGTCCGCAAAACTTGTAACCTGGTATATGTAATTCGAAGGGTAACTTGTCAATAAGGGTGTTCAACAAACCGCGACCTTTCCGTCTTACGATTCGACGACGACTACGAGTTTTACGTCTAGTATAACTCATCTTAAAGAAACGCTCGTCGAAGAGCGACTGACGATGTGAAGCTCAAAGGGGGTAGATATATACTTAGCACAGCGCGGTTAGAAGCTAGTTCGTCCCCGTCCGAAAACGATGAAGAACGTCAAACTTGTGAAACAAAAATGTTCGCTGCCGGTAGTAAATCATACAGTAAATTCCATGTCACAGAGGTTCAGACGACACGGCACTTTACTGGGTATAGGATGTAAAAGGGGTTTGATCATTGGTCCTTCCGGCTCTGGGAAAACCAATGCGATGATCAGTCTTTTGCTGCACCGCAATGGGGTGCGGTTTCTCAACTTGTATTTGTATTCGAAAACCCTTGAGCAACCTAAATACAAATTTCTGAAGATACTTCTGAAGTCACTAAAAGAAATCGGATTCTACGAATTCAGCGAGGGGTGTGAGGTTATCAAACCACACGAGGCGAAAGAAAATTCTGTTATTGTGTTTGATGATGTGGCATGCGACACTCAAAGCATAATTAGAGATTATTTTAGTTTCGGACGTCATCGAAATATAGATTGTTTTTACCTCTGTCAGACTTACTCATCAATCCCGAAACAACTGGTACGAGATAATGCGAATATCATAATCGTATTCCGGCAAGACCACACCAATCTTAAACACATTTACGATGATCACGTAAACACAGACATGTCATTCGAAAAGTTTAAAAACTTATGTTCCCACTGTTGGATCAAAGATCACGGATTTTTAGTTATCGACAAAGAAAGCGAAATCAACGCCGGTCGTTATAGAAAAGGGTTCGACAGTTATTTCACTATATAGGCATGGACCACTGCTGTACAAATTATTAGTCTACGAACAACGACAGTAATAGCAACATGGACAAACGGTTAGTAAGCGATCTTATTAAAGCTAGAAAGGCTGTCAGGCGGAAATATGAAACTTTAAAAGCGGATATCGCCGAATCGCAGACGGCTCTTGCGGAGCAATTTAAACCAATTTCCCAACCACTCACGGAATTGCTAACATCCATTAAGCAAGAAGGAGGTCAAACAATACAGCAAGAAGTAGGACCTATGCTGAGAACCATCAAACGACGAGTGTCCACACCATCTATCCTACCCCGTCCGAGAAATGGCAAAACCCCCGTACGAGCGTCAACCCCCGACATTGCCATTCCCGGACCGTCGACTTCAGCGTTGGTAACATCCACACCTAGATTTCTTGACAGAGAAGTATTGTATGAGAGTTTACCGGATGAGGAGCAACAGGTAGAAGTTCAAGAAGAAGAAGCGGCAATTGAAAGTTCAGTAGCAGAGGCTAGGGAAGTCGTGCGACAAATGATGGAACCGGAAGTTCTAGGGGAATACCTGGAACAGTTCTCAGGGTTAGCTAGAAAATATATCGAGGGAATGATACGAGATACAGAGAGCAAGTACGATCTCCACTATGGAGTTCGATGGGACATAGACACTGATAAGTTTGCAATTGGGAATAAACAGCTTACTTTTGAGGGTCAGGACATGGTTATTACAGATCACGGCAATAGAATAGTATACAAAGGCACCCCCGGCTTTTACGAATTAATGTTCTTAAAGAAACCGTTGATTTATACAACCAAAGACGGTGAAAATTACTATGACATAGTGAACCGATCCGCCGCAAATCGTAAGAACTACGATCCGACCCAAGGGATAAGCGGCAACGCCGGCGCAAAATATATGAAAGTAGTACGCCCCCTGGCTACATCCTCCGGCATTAGACAACCTACCAGAGCCGCATCGAGGGTGCAGCGTACCGGTAGGGGATTATTAACAGTAACCAATAAAAAAGTGGAATTTGTTCCTTGGAAAGATCCAAATTCATTAGTGGATCGTCTGCGCATATTACTAGCCTCTCAGGTAGCGGGGCACACCGGCCATTCCAACGAAATCGTAAGCATCACCCAAGCTCTACGAGATGCAAAAATAATTCACTAAGACGAGTACAAAAGCAGAGGACCTATTGAATTACGATCAGAAGGTGTTAGACGATAGAGTAATGCCCATAGACAAATTTGGACGCCACTACCATAGCGCGCGCTACGGTTCTCATCGCAAACATATCTTTATGAAAGTTGAAAATATAAACCGACTCCATATAGAGGTACCACTGCTGCTAGTGGGGCGTGGTTATGATGAAAGCGGATATTCCAAAATTTTCGGTAATAATGAGTACATTTTTCCGTTAACGATCGGCGAGATCATAAGTGTTCAAGTCAACGGACCTTTGGTAGTATCACACATCAACGGCATCAAACACGACACGCTTGTCGGTAAGACATTGCGGCGAGGAGATAAACTGAAATTCGAATCCATAAACACTAAGTTATACGTGCAACTGCTGCTTAAATGTCCCATAGCAGTCGATACAGCAACATTCGGCAATGAGTCCTAAGGAGGATCTAGTTGCAGAACTTCACAAACCAGCGCGAAGAAATTTCAAGAGACGACGGGTGATTCTCAAAGGATTGCATGATTTACTCCAAGCGGATTTGGTGGAGATGCAACCATATGCACGAAGCAATAAAGGTTATCGATACATTTTAGCTGTTATTAATGCGTTTTCTAAATACTTGTGGGCTCTCCCGGTAAAACGGAAAACGGGAACAGATGTAGCGGCAGCATGCGAAAAGTTCTTGCTAATATGAAGGTATCTCCAAAAAACGTACAAACCGATTTGGGAAAAGAATTTTATAACAGCGATTTTCAAGCATTGATGCGACGTTACAAGATAAATCATTACAGCACGTATTCAACTATGAAAAGCAGCATCATAGAAAGATGTAACCGCACCCTTAAGAACATGATGTGGAAGCAGTTTAGTTTGCAAGGGTCCTACAAATGGTTGGACATTCTGCCCCAACTTTTAAGCAAATATAACACAACCAGGCATAGGACAACAGGTATGAAGCCGGCTGAAGTTAATCTTAAAAATGCCAAACGTCTGTTACACACCGTGTACAGCCACACAAAAACTGTAGATCCGACACCTCAAAAGTTTCATAAAGGAGATTCTGTACGCATTAGTAAATATCGTTCGATATTTAGCAAGGGCTACACACCCAGCTGGAGCAACGAAATATTCAAAATAGCCACAGTGCGACTTACAAATCCTACCACCTACAAACTCACCGATCAGGAAGGGCAAGAAATCAAAGGTGGATTTTACGAGCACGAATTACAGAAAACCAAACACTCGGACGTATACCTGGTAGAAAAGGTGTTGAAGAAGAAGGGTAATCAGCTTTACGTAAAGTGGTTGGGATTCGATAATCGTCACAATTCTTGGATATCCAAAAACAATGTTGTATAACTTATTATGATTCTATAGAACTCTTTCAATAAAACACTTTTTTTTGTTTTACTACCATTTATTTTCTTTAAATAAAAACTTTTTTCTGTTTTACAGTAATTTATTATTGTAAATGCTAAACATGAGTGACTACAGTGTTAAATAACAAATATACTTGGTAATGCGGACCCAAACAATCAGATTTTTCGTAAAATTTAACTTACTACCTATATCATACAAGCTAGTGTTCTTAACCTATACTATAATTGCTATATACAATAACTAAACCTACAAAGTACAAGAAAGCCGTGTAGGACCTCTGCTGTTAAGTAATAACGAATACTGTTCCGCGAACATATTGCTACGTCATCGTTTCGGCAATGCGCAGCAAGTTGTCTAGACGACTGTAAACATCTATATCACGGTGACCCCACGCTAAGGTTTTGGTAGTATTAGGAATAAGGAAGCGTTTATCATCTCGCGAAGAAAGTGCAACCTTATTCATTAATTCGGTGTACATAGTGTGTAAATGGGAACGAAACACATACATCTGACAAAATACAACTTCCCTCTTGTTTTCGGCTACAGATTTATAAATTTCGGTGGTGAGGTGATTCCGAACAGCACTCTTTCTAACTCCCTTCGCCTTTTTGGCTTCCTTACCAACAGCGTTTACACAGTATGTTTTTGCACCGACCCCGTAATAGCTACACACAGCCACCCCAGCGTACTCATCCTTAAATTTGCCAACAACAGACTCGGTTCTCGAAATTCCGTGCAAACCATTCTTGTAATTTGATGTATCAAAGAGATCAAGGTGCTTTTGCATGTCCGCGTAAAAATTTTCAGTAAAAATTTCCAGGATGAATGAGTCAGTGTCAGAATAGAGTAGAGACACATTACGGCCGTATGTATGCTTCAAAAATTTGTAATAAAAATCGTACATTACCGTTTTCGAAAGATCTAAAACTGAGAAACCAACATAAATGGGTTTGTTATATAAAACCGACGTTCTGTTCATTTCCACTGCTATTAAATTTTCCCCAAACCGAATTCTATCTTTAAAGTTAGGTTTCGATATCAAAGCTTCTGCCCCCATTCTATTACCAATTTTCTCCCAATGACTAATTAACTTTACAACAACCCTTTTGTCCACGTTTTCCATGGTTTTACCAAAGACGCTATTGTTAGCTAGTTTGAATGAATTTCGGTTAAATTCATTGTCAGACTGGTTACGTAAATTTGTGTTTAAATCGATGTAGGATCTGAGCCATGGAGATTGTCTAAACTTAAGTATTTTATGCGTTTTAACCAAAATCAAGCCGGCCTCTAAACATTGCCTCAAATTTCTGTAGTGAATAATATAATTGTGTTTGTCATACAAATTTGGAATTAATTTTGCATTTTTAAATTTTCCCTGTGGAGGCACCAATAGCTCGGGGCAAAAGGGGAAGTCATTGTGATCGTCATGTAAATTTTCAGGGTACCGCAAGTCAACTTCCAACACGTACCCAGTATCTGAGTCGTCCAAAATTTGAAATACGTCAAAACTATCAATTTCCTCGTCAGTCAACCAAACAAAACCACCTTGCGGTAGAAACTGTCTCATACTATGGCCATAAAGGTTGGTGGCGTCTAAAAACACAAGAAAAGAAGTGGGCTTTGAAGCGTCATAGTTACCCGCAAATTTATTGTTGGCAATAGCCTTTCGCCCGACACAAGTACTAACTCCCCCACGAATACCCTTTCTAAAAAAGTGAAACATATCCATATCCGTCAACAGTTCCAACTCAACCCCCGTATATTTTAACATGGCGTCCCAACTTAAACCGGGGGCGGTGAAGTACTGCGCCGGATCTAAATTATATTGATTTAAATAAAAATTGCGAAAGTTTTCGAAAACGTCTGCCAATATAAACACGTCACATTTGAGGTAAACATCGGAATAGTCGCCCAACGTTTCACATTCGAAAGTTTTCCAGACCTTAACGGCACGCTCGTAATCGACCTCAGTAATATGCGTCTCGGTTAAATGATCATAAAACTGGGCGATTGTGGGCAACGCCGGCTCATCTAATTTTGTAAATGAATCCAGATACGAATAGGGAAACACACCTTTCTGTCTCATCAGTTCGAATTTGATGTCATGTCCGAATTGCTTATGAATTTCAACACACTGATCATCTGATAACGTGGCGGCCAGCGATGCTAAAGAAGAACTTAAAAATCGGTAACTATCTAAAAATCGAATTTGCATATAAACGTTTTTCCGTTTTCCGTCAACAACGACTTCATCTACCCAAAGACGTTTGCCAAATGAAATATATTTTTCCTTATTTTCTGGAATGACATCAAGCTCTTCGTTATTTTGAGCTAACTGTTTTACAAAAAGGTGGGAATCGTAATTTAAATTGTGAAAAAATACGGGAATAAAATTTGGAAGTTTATAATTTAGATTGCAATTAGAATGGGCAGCTCCCCGATATTCTCCGGTCAAATGGTCGTGATCGCGAACCTTTACGTTCTCCTCTCCAAAAGGACGATTGCAAATATGACATGAAGCAGCATCCTTAAAATTTTGAATTTCTTGCGGAGCCAGAGGCTTGAGGGGTACAACATGCTTCAAACTGTTGGAATATAGCTCGCGAACGTCTCTGTCTAGACGTTCAACAAACACGTCCACAGCATCCTCACCCCTATAAATTTCGAATTTGGATAGAGTATCATCAAAAGAACATTTCAAATAATACGCGAAAGAATACGGTTTGTGCTCGCACGTTTTGATCGTATAAGGTCTTTCGCGATCCGGCTCCTGATCCCCACCATCGACAGGTGATAAAACTGTCTCGAAATCTGCATAGATGCAAAATGGCACTTTCAATTGCTTATGATAATTATCAAATTTAAGAATGTTCTGAGGCCTCACCTCCCCACACTTATCCGTGATCGGCTCTGTCGTAGGCAACTTTGTGCATACATGATTACAGTCAAAAAGCTTATGGTTCTCCAGATGGGCATCGGTGCGAAAGTAATTTAGACAACCATTACAAAAATGTTTCGCATTGGCCCTAGCCGTTATTTGCCGCGAAACTAACCTAGACAAATCAGCGATCCAACAGTAGTGGCTATTACCTTCGCCGTCTGTTAGAAGCAGTAAATTTATATGTCTCTTTTTTATACGTGGCGAATAGTACAGAGGTCCCACAACTTCATATATGGTAATATCGTTTTGAAAAGTTTTTTCCAACGCGTATACATTTATAGAAAGTTGAGGGTTATTTTTTTCAAATTTAGAAATATCGCGCAATCTAACAGGGAATTTAATGTCCTCAAAATTTAAAAAATCCCAGCAATCCGGATACGAACTCGTTCGATTAGACGGTCCATCTGGTTCGCAGAGGGCCGAGGTTACCGCCCACCCGAAACAACGCTCGTCCTTGACGTTTTGGACGTTCACGATCGCTTTCTTGGTCTGAATCTGCTCCGGGAGCGGGATATACGAAGACGCCCGAAACGGATTGAATTTATTTATATTTAATTCTAGGTACAGCAGCTGCTTCAAGATCCACCCTGTAAACATTTTGCGGTTAGTAACATTAACAAGAATTACAATTGTAATACACACCTGAATCGCGTTCCTCAAATTCGGACACCTTCTGGTCCAATATCCCCGTTAAATTATCATATAATTCGTTCAAGTCTGTACCGCGAGTTACCACCTCGTTGGTCGTATTAAAACTTTTGACGTCTTGTACATCTTGAGTCTCCAAAATAAAATACCCGAAAAGTTCGAAATTTAATTTTATACTGTTTAATTTGGTCAGTTGTCCTTCTATTAGACCTATAATTTTGTCTTTCAATTCCGTCATATATTCTACAACACTTATATGATAATTTTCCGTGGACACCCTGTAGCTGGCAACACGGGACTTGAAGGCGCTTGGAAGGGCTACCACTCCTTTCTCCAGGTGGATGACATCACACCGCCTCGTGTGACGATTGCTCCTCAGGTGTCCAACGAAACAAGTCCGACGAACATTTTCATCACACACGTCGCAGTATTGCGTCTTGGGGAGCTGTTCTGTTAAACCAAACGTTGGAAAACATGAAACACTACAATAGAGACGCACTCACCACCGCTGGAGTCATTAGGTCTTGGACGTTTACTCGCCGATGGTCCCTCACCAGCTGCTACCGAAGCCTCCATAGCGTCACCTGTAGGAAACACACAATCGATATAATCAACAGCAATCACCACGTTTCCACTTACCACTCGTCGATGGGTGGCCCAGCTCGTGGCGACAGCTATCTCTTCGATGGCGAAACAAATTGTCAGCTCTGGTGAAGGACTCTCCACAAGCAGTGCACCTGAACATAATGGCAAATTAGTCTCGCGCAATCGGTTAATATACTAATTGCGCGATTAGCTACCCAGCTCGAGGCTTACTATTCACAAACGCAATGAACACCTTTATTTATAAACACTGATTAACAAATTAAACCTCGAACGGATTACCCAGGTGTCACCACGGGGAGGATTCGCTTTGGACACCCTGGAGAGGATAGGGGGGCAAGGTTATTTGTGTTAGAGGTGTATGATATGTTAAACGATTATCTACTCGTTACTTAGCTTTTTTATCGAGCTCCTGACGTCTTGCACGAATCGCACTCTCCACAGCTAACAGATCTTCAATTAGCTCTAGCCTTGCTAACGCAGCATTCTTAAAGATGTCCATGTTAGTTGCGCTGTGGCCGTGGCGGATCTTAGGTAAAGCAGCTATGCTTTTTAGGTACTCATCATGCATCGTCGCTTCTAGGCTGGCGGCTCGAATTTCTAGGGAGCTAATAACAATATAAGCTACTAAACTGGGAAAAGCACGTTCTAAACACCTTCAATGTTAAATAACATATATGGATAAAAAATAATATCTAATATACCTTAGATAGTGCTCTCCACTGCGAAGATCGGCAGCTTTCGCATCTATTGCATTCCGATTAGACACGTATTCACGTTCGGCACGCTGGGATGGCGAAATGTCATCCATGTCTTCCTCCTGCGGGGTAGACGTAATCGACACCACAGTATCGATTACGTCACTCCCAGGGGCTACAACAGCCACACCACCCGAAACCGGAGATGCCTGTACAATTACAGAAGGCACTGCGGCCACATTTTCCGAAGGTTGGATTGTTAGCCGCTTCGAAATTCGACTGGTCGGTCGACTTGAGCCGGAGTCTATCTCCAAACCATCTACAAGGGTTGTAAACTCTTGCGCCGCACCGTCGCCGGAAGCCGCCTTTTCCAATGGAATGTCGTCAAAATCGAACGCTTCCATAAACATTTCCGTTTGTGATAGATGCGGAGACTCAGATTGCATCGGAATATTTTGGAATTTTGGAGTAGACAGTTCACCAACTGTCCTACTATCAAATGTGGATACATTTTCCACTTGAACCTGAAATTCTCCCGTTTTCTTGTCAGTCTCCACATTCATATTCTCTATATATTTCCTAAAATTGAATTTTGCCGGTTTTTTTTGTATTTTCTGACCTTTCTTTAAAGCTGATTTTAAAATTTTGCTCGAACCTTGGCTACTTGGAGAAATAATTTCGTAATTAGGAGCAATTAATACGTCACTTAAAACATTTATGGCGGCTGGCGGCAACCCCTGTGCGGAACTGGGGCGTGAAACGCTTGGTTCCGTGCAGGCGCAAAGTTTAACTTTACCCTTTTCCGATGTTTTCTTCAAGCTAAGCCTCGAGTATTTAGACATCTTTTTGGGTAGTAGAACACCTCTACAAGATTGGCACACAGTTGACATTGCAAAAGCAGGTAACAGAATGGTTTGCTGCAGCTTGGAGGTCTGCATTTATACGAAATGCGAAGGCCAACTTCAACTTTCAATATTAATTTAATTACGATGCTAATTTCCTTAAAGATATAGCAAAATTTTATTAAGAAAAGTTATTCAGAATGTAAAATTAAACCACTGTATGAATTTTCGGAAATATCTGATTACTTTGAAAAACTTCTCATTGTTTGCAATTATTGCGCTAAACCGAATTCTATTTTCAAAAGTGCTGCCTCGTTAGTTCATAATACGGCAAAATTTTATTAAGAAAAGTTGTTCAGAATGAGAAACTATATCCCTCTGTGAATTTTCGCAAATATCTGATTACTTTGAAAAACTCTAATTGTCGGTAATTGTACTAAAACGAAATTTATTTTCAAAAGTGCTGCCTCGTTAGTTCATAATACGGCAAAATTTTATTAAGAAAAGTTGTTCAGAATGAGAAACTATATCCCTCTGTGAATTTTCGCAAATATCTGATTACTTTGAAAAACTTCTCATTGTTTACAATTGCGCTAAACGAAATTTATTTTCAAAAGTGCTACCTCGTTAGTTCATAATACGGCAAAATTTTATTAAGAAAAGTTGTTCAGAATGAGAAACTATATCCCTCTGCGAATTTTCGCAAATATCTGATTACTTTGAAAAACTCTAATTGTCGGTAATTGTACTAAAACGAAATTTATTTTCAAAAGTGCTGCCTCGTTAGTTCATAATACGGCAAAATTTTATTAAGAAAAGTTGTTCAGAATGAGAAACTATATCCCTCTGTGAATTTTCGCAAATATCTGATTACTTTGAAAAACTTCAATTGTCGCAAATTGTACATAAATTTTCCATTGATACACTTGTTTACGAACTTTTAAGCGGATCGATCCTGCCGCATTTGCAAGGGTCGTCTAAAAGTCGAAACAAACAAATAAAAGGAGCATTTGCCCGGATCAAAAAGATGTTTTTAACATAGTGTAAATTTTCCATTGAAGTCAGTTGTTTACAGAAATGTAGATGCATCCTGCTGCATTTGCCCAGGTCGTCTCAAAGTCGAGGCAAAAAAATAAAAGGACCATTTGCCTGGGTCAAAGATGTTTTTAACATAAGTGTAAATTTTTCCATTGACGTCACTCTTGTTTACGAAGCAGAAATGCATTTGCAAATAATACTTCCAATTATGATTTGCACGACTTTTTTCATAACAAATTGTAGTTTGCATTATTACTAGGAAGCGAATTAACTATTGTTTTAAAAAATATTATTAGTCACATGTATTTTTTAATTCATATCACTTTTAAAGTGCATGAATTATTTATTGATTATTACCGTTTTAAACAATGCCACCACGTCAATTAAACTTTACTACAAGTTATGCATTATTGGCTTTTCGCGTACTTATTAAAAATGATATGAATTAAAAATTAAATGTGACCTACCCTGCAGAAAGCAAATTTCACCATATGCAATTATTATGCTACTTAAAATAAATAATTTAAATACATATTACAAAATATGCCGTGTCGGGTATTAAAAAACGTGTTTTTTTATGAGAAAGCTAATGCTGTTATAAAAAAATCAGTTAATTTAAAACTATGATTAGATAGCGCCGTAATTAGCAAACATTAAAAATTTGCTGCATAAGTTGTCAACCCTTCCCTCCAAGTCGAGATGTAAGTAGGAGAGATTTGTATATAAAGCAACCGCTGTTGCATTACAAAATCACAGTTTCCTCAGCCGCAACAATCTGCTCCATTGGTAAGATATGTTTGTATATATGTTTTATTTTATATGTCCATGTCTTAAAATTCTTGTATCATCATTATTAACATATTTGATTAGAATTTTTTTGCATTGTACTGTTACTTCGCTATTCTAAATTCTCAAACATTTTTCAGATAAAATCAGACCAGAGAAATGGGTAAGATGCTTGTTTTTTTTTTTGTATTCTAAACAGTATACATATAAGAAATTTACAGATCAGTTTCTAAACTCAATAATTCTTGGTGCTGCCATGTCAGCTTTCGGTAATATTGTGTTAATTTTAATAGTTGATGTAATAACTTTTTATAATTTTAGAAATAGAATTGGTGCAGCATATAGCCGAGAAATATGGGACCGTAAGAATATTTTATGCTCATAAATCTGGTTCACAATAAATTTATTTTTAGGACGACATTGCTTTAATGAAGAATTCTACTTACATCCCAGAAGCCACCCTGCTAGAGGTGGGGTGGTTTCTGGGATGTAGGTTCAAGGTCTACAGGGACCTCGAATTACCAGACATGCTCTGGGTCATTTACGTGAGTATAACTTGATTTGCTTCTTTGAATAAACTAAGTGTTCTTTTTACAGCAAATGTGAGGCCACCCACACCGTTCTAGGTTAGGTTAGTTTCTAAGTTAGTCAGTAAGTTATTTGTATAATAAACGTTTTAAAATTTTTAATTTTTTATTACATCGTTATAACTACATGATAAACACTTATTGTTCCAACGTTTGCTGTTGTTGGGCGTATTGTTTAAACACAATATCATATCTAATGACGTCCAAAGCATACTTTAGCATTTCATGCATGCAGTATACATTTTCGGATTTTATTGGCGGTAACGCACCCTCAATGCTTCGTTTAAAGTCGCCGGGTAAATTCCAAACGCCTTGGATTATACTACTGTAGAAATTTTCAAAATTTTGACTTTTTAATAGTTCAGCTTTAGACTCCAGCAGCGGTAACAACCCCCACAATTCTGCTACTGATTGCATACCGAGATACACTTGGGATCGCTTAAGTTCCTGCAGCACAATCACTTTCTTATTTCCGATTTTTTGGAAATATATTCGTTTGCCTGGACTTATATCCACCGGTTTTAAATCTCCATCTTCATAGTTAAAATGCCTGTTTATCACATCTTCATTTTTAAGGAAGACTTGCCACTCTCCTTCGTCTAACAGTATAAAATTGTTGTTAATCCCACTAATTAGCACTCCCGGCACAAACGATCCAAAACAGGTCAAACCCAAACTCACAGATTTATTTCTTGACTTATTCAGCGGATAACTTGTTGCGTTTAACAATACTGGATATAACACTTTCACTTTTTTCTTTGATACTCGCCCCTTGACAGTTTCACCAACCTTTTGTACTTGATCCATTGTTTTTTGCTAGTACAGCACACGATATACTACTGAACACAAAACTACACCTCATGTTATACCCAGTCTTCAAGGTTACTGTTGGTGGCCTCGCTTCGAACGTGACCTTGGGCTTGCACGTGGCCTTGCCTTGCATGTGACCTTGGGATTGAACGTGACCTCGCCTTGAACGTGGCCTCGCCTTGCATGTGGCCTTGGCCTTGAACTCAAGGCCAAGTGGTGGGGGGAGGTTCCAGAACCATCCACTTCCCTCTACTCATCAAGTGCTGTCCATTTTTTTATTTTCCGCAATATTATTATTATTATTATTATTTATTAAGTAAGCAGGCGGCTAGGCCGATTTTTGCTTACTGTCAGAAATTTACAATATAGATATACATTGCAGTTGTAGTTAGCAACAACTGAAAAAAAAAATTCAAAAATAACAATACAGAGATCGCAATAACATCATCGAGAACAATAGTAATCATCCAATGAATTTTTAAATAAGTTTTTATTTTCACTTAGCACTATATTCGCTGGCAGAGAATTCCAAGAGTTTTGCACACGGTTAGACAAAAAGTTTTTTCTTGGTAGCTTGTTGCATCGATCTAAGACTAACTTGTATGAATGACCCCGTAAATGAACATTCTGGCTGAACGTAAAAACACCCACCGAACAAGAATAATAACCCGACACAATTTTATAAGTTTCAATGAGGTCTCCACGCTCGCGCCTTTGTTGTAGGGTAGTCAGACCTAGCCTAGATAGTCGGTCTTCATACGATAGGTTCCTCAGAGCTCGAGGAATTTTCGTTGCTCGTCTTTGCACTTTTTCAATTAAGTCTATGTCCTTCGCAAAGTAAGGTGACCAAGCTGACGATACATTCTCTAGTATTGGACGAATATATACCTTATAGATCTTCAGCATTACTTCTGGAGTTATATCTTTAAAAGCACACCTCACCAAATATAACATGACATTAGCCTTTTTCACTATAGATGTGACATGATGGGACCACTTCAGATCTGCAGTCATCGCGATGCCAAGATCCACCTGCATGTCTACTTTTGTCAGCGTAATTCCATTCAAAATGTAGTCCAGTTTCGGATTATTATAGCCTATATGCAAAATATTGCATTTATCGGCATTCAACGTCAGCAACCACCTCGAGGACCAGAGTTCCAGTTCTTTTAGGTCCGCTTGTAACACATCTGCATGTGTAACCGGGAAGTTAAAAAGTTTAGTGTCATCCGCAAAGAAGGTTGGATTGGAACGTAAGCAACTTGAAAGGTCACTCACATATATGAGAAAAAGCAAGGGCCCCAGAACCGAACCTTGTGGTACGCCACTCAATACCGAGTAAGTCTGTGATAATTTACCCTCTATTCTTACTTTGAAATGCCTGTTCGTTAAGAAGTCTTCCAACCACCTCAATAAGTTTCCTCGTATGCCATAGTGCTCCAGCTTGTAGATCAACCTCCGAATGGGTACACGATCGAAGGCCTTCTCAAAATCTATGTATACAACGTCGACTGCCTTGCCTTCATCGAAGGCTTTTGTCCAGATGTTGAGATTCACCAACAGATTAGTTGCAACTGATCTTCGAGGCATGAATCCATGTTGTGTATCGGGTATCACGTGATTTGCAATAAGAATATTTGGAAATCATAAGTGTATCCTTTGTCCAGACAAAGTTTGAATATTTTAATGCCAAATTTATGTCTTTATTCGCGATGTACTGTTTAAACTTACGACGTCCGCGAAAAGGTACTAGCGTCTCGTCAATGCAGATATATTCGGAAGGTATGATTACTTTTCGTAATGACTCGCAATTTATCTACCAACAGTGTCTGTCTTCTGAAGATATTTCGTTATCGTTGAAGTGCATATTTGGCAGCAACTGGAACCTATTACGTGAAATAACGCTTCGTAAATAATTTGTATAAATTTTGTTTTTCTCCCAATATGACTGCAATTTTATGTTGTAAACGAGCATAAACCCATCCAAAGTATAACACCAAGCAGTTTTTAGATTTCTTGTGCATTTGTTGTACTCCATGTGTGTATACGATCCTTGGGAAGTACATTCATGTTAGCACGCTGTTTGGCGTAACGATTGGTTTCAGTTACCTGTGAGCAATAGAACAATTAGCGAAATCAACTTTACAACTACATACTTTACTAATTCGACTTACCAACATGCTTATAATATCGTCGTTCACAAATAACTTGAAAAACTCGTAGGGAGTTGTATCATAATAAGTTTCATACAATTCCGGATGGAAACCGTGGCTTACTACCATAAAATTGAAATTTTTCAAATGTGTGCCTGTTACAGGGCCCCAGTTGAAATCGGCCTTTGTTTGAGCTGCATCTTCTTCTTCGTCGTTGGAAGGAAGGTATTCCATATTTTTATGACATCTTCGATTGTTTCGTGTATTAGGTTTGTTTGTTTGGAATTATCCTTATCCGATCTCTTAGCCAATAACGGTGGTTTTGTAATTCCAGTTGATGTGGAAAGTCCACAGACGTCAAATTGTACCACTTCATCAGGACGTTTACGTGTGATTTTTTTTCTTAGCAGGTGGAGTTGCTTCTAATGAATGTGACGTGTCCGTAGATAAGATAATTCTGGTTCATATTCATCGGAGGTACCATCTGGTTCCCAAAGATTTATTACTCGTCATCTGACAGAATTTATTGCAGCATTTATTCCAATATTGTTTGCTCTTTCTAGTACGACTGCATATTGGTAACTGATAACGTACAGTACACATACACAAAAGCTATACCGTGTAATTGCAAGTTCAGATTTGAAAATGCATGGCGAGACGTTGAAGATGCGCGGAAGTGCATTGCTCATGCGTGGTGACACATTGGGCTCACGCGGCCTCATAAAGACAAAAGTCTAGTGGCCGCATGAGTCGAATGTGTCACCACACACTCGCGGTGCATATATTCATTACAAAACTAGCTAAGTTTAGTTTCACTAAATTAAGTAAATAACTAAGAAGACACACACTGAGGTTCAATTAGTTTATGAAGTAAATAGTAAAGAAGGGGAGAAAATTATCTTTTCATTTAAAAAAGGAAAGGGTAAAAACTGCTAAAGAAGCAGAATATTTTCTTTTTGCTACTTTATGTTTACAAGTAATTTTATAGGCATTGTTTTAATAGTAGACCGGCAATTTCCCGGCGACCGGGAACGGAATTATGAACATAGTTTCTTGCACCTAGTTCGGAGTCAGAGTCGGATCAGGTACACCTGATCCTTTAGCGGAACAGGTTTTACCATCTCTAGTTCACATGTGGTTGCTTGCCGTATAATTAACACCTTATCTTAATCACTTTTGGGGCGACGCCGACGATGAGATCATCGCAGCCGACTGGCAAAAATCCAGACTTGTGCAACTGGACGCATTACTGGCGTTTTCATATAAGCTAGAGAGAGCAAGCCTCCCGCTTTAAGAGAGTCAAGAAGTGGTTTTGCTCAGCGCGCTCTCGGCGACAAGCGCGCGCGCGTCTCTTAGTCCGGGTGCTTTTGTTGTTGGAAGTGTTTCGCTTTATTATCTGTGAAATTGGATTAAGTGCCGTCTTTTGATGTTTTGTTGTAGGTGCTTTTAGGAGTCGTGCCATCGAGGGACAGTAAGGAACTATGGCAGCGGTTGGTAGACCGCAAGTTTACGCTTTGGCTGATTTTTTTTCTGGGGTCTCACGTAACGCCCGCCTATGTCAAGGAAGGCTTAGCCAGTCGTAAAACTGCTTATCGTTGATGGCATCTTCCATTGCTCGCGTACGTGGAGGATTAATCCTGTCTGCCCACCTTGGTGGTTGTCGGCTGCGTTTTGGTTCATGAAAACCTTGTTCCTGCACCCCACTGAATACATCAAGCAGCTGCTGTTTCGCTGGCCGGCGGCTTCATTGGACAATCAAGCAACGGCTCCCGAGAACTCTGAACCAGGTACTGTTATTTAATGTTACAGTGAATTTCAATCTTTAGTGTTGCGCCAGTATATATCAATTGAACTAAATTAAAATTGTCTGCGTGGCGTGTTTTCAGTTGGTAGCGTCGCTATTTTTAGATTTTTGTGGGTCGTTCACAATGGAAAGACTGGGAAATTTGTGTGATTTACACCCTAGACAGTGGAAAAAGTCCCAAAAACATATCATACTGGGAAAGTAGTTGCTCCAAAAGCGTCTCCGGCAATTCTTGGAATGCAATTGCTCGAAATTCATTACTCGAATGTAACTTTTCTCGAAGTACAAGTTCCTCGAACCGCAATTTTTCGAAAATGTTTTGCTCGAATTTATGTGGTTTAAATAATGCATCAATATTAAAATCTTCAAATTGTTTGTAGTAAGTTGTCAGACAGTATTATGTTCGTGTAACAGGAGAGTGATTATCATTGGAATGTAATTACGGGTATTCATAATCAGGATAATGGGTTTGTTGTTATTACAAATAATGTTAAATAGGTTTTTCTTGGGACACGAAAGTGATTATCATCAGAATGCTTAGAAAGCAGCTTACAAAGAGAAATAACATACAAATACCCTGCGACCCAAATGAGTTTGTTAGTTCGAAAAAGAAATTTGAAAGTGAACAAGTGAACATGGTGTTAGAGTTCATATCCAGTGAGAAAGGCAAATCGAAGTTGTGTTTTGAAAGTTTTTTGTTTATCAAGGATAAACAAGTTGATACAAAAATGTATTGGAAGTGCGAGCACTCCAAGAAAATGAAGTGCAAAGCCCGTGTGATTACTGTAAATAACCTTGTGTCGCCAAGTAATAACGACCACAACGCAGCGCAGCTGGAAGCCAATAAAGTTATGCAGAAGATAAAGGAAGTTGCAGAAAACATCAGAGATCCACCTCAGTTCATTGTGCCCCAAGCTTCTGCTGGCTTGGGAAATGCAGTTGCAGCTAAGTTGCCATCCGTTAACAATGTTAAGCAAGCCGTTAGGAATGTGAGGGTGCGAAAAAACGTTGCACCGGCAATACCAAGACTTCCGGAGGAGATCATTTTTCCAAAAGAGTTTACAGTTACTGAAAACGGCGACTATTTTCTGTTATACGATTCAGGACCAATAAATGATCGAATTCTCGTTTTTTCAACCGCGCGTAACAAAAACCTTCTGGCGACGGCCCTACACTTGTATGCGGACGGTACTTTTAAAGTAGTTCCACCGCTTTTTCTACAACTCTACACCATACACGCAATACAAGACAATGCGCTCCTACCCAATAGGACGGAGCAAACCTACTTAACTCTTCTCCGATAAATAAAAAACCTACTTCCCGATGGCGTCGCCCAACCACAGACCATCATGACAGATTTTGAAGCAATGATAAATGCCATACGAATTGAGTTCCCGCAAATCGTACAAAGTGCATGCTTCTTTCACCTTTGTCAAGGTGTTTTCCGTCACATTCAAGAAAACGGCTTAAAACGGGAATACGAAACAAATCCACATGTTGCGTTGACGTTAAAACTGCTTCCAGCCTTGGCATTCGTTCCAACGCAAGATGTAGTTGATGCTTTTGAGAACCTTTGCGAACAAAGTATTTTTTCCACTGAACTGCAAGTTATTGTAGATTATTTCGAGGATACGTGAATCGGCCATCCTCAACGACGTGGGCGTCAGCGGAACCCGCCCCTTTTCGCGCTCAACATGTGGAATTGCTTTGTTGGTGTACAACATGGACTTCCAAAAACAAACAATTCAGTGGAAGGGTGGCATCGAGGTTTCCAAATTCAACTGTCTGTGCAGAACACCCAAACATCTGGAAATTTATTTCGACATTAAAGAGGGAGCAGAGTTTGAACGAATTACGGATAGAACAATATGTCACCGGTCAACGGTGATAGTGGACAAAGGCTTTTAAGATTAGTGAATAACTATAGGAATGACAGAAATATATATGATTATGTCCGTGGAATAGCACATATCATATTAAAAACATATATTTGGTTTTTATAATTTTTAACTTAATCATATACCTATACCTATTTTTTATTAATAAAGGTTATAATTTGTAATTTGTGTTTGTTTATATTTGATATTAACTGATTCGAGTTAAGGCTATTTCACAACTTTATTTTTTTCGAGCAACAGATAATCGAGAAATTGCATTTCGAGCAAAGTCACATTCGAGCAATTGCCTTTCGAGAAATTCGTTTTCGAGCAATTGCATTCGAGCAATTTATCTAGAACCCCCCAAAAGGCTGGAGGAATATTTACAACATTCAAACTGGGAACCAAAAAGGAAACTATTACCGTTCTATTGGTATTGACGGCAGACGGAGACGCTATTCCTCCAATGGTTGTTTTTCCATATGTCAGACCACCACGAGATGTAATAAATAGTGTTCCACTAGAATGGTATTTAGAAAGATTTGAAAGTGGATGGATGAGAGCAGAAACATTTTTTGAATACCTAGTAAAAAAGGCGAATACCTATTTAGACAATGAAGGAATTACCACCGGACACAACTCACATAAATGTGTATTAACAAAATCAACCGTTTGCCCCTTGCCAAGCGTATCTTACATTATAAGAGCCGATGCCGTCCGTAATCACTGGCGCGCGCACACGCAGCATGAACGGCCTGCATACTAGCAAGTGGCGCGCGCGCACAAATGGCGAGACCGCATTTGTATTGTTAACGCTGGCAAGGCCGAACGTCGGCTGCCCACCAGCTTAAGCAAGCATTTTTATTGTTAACCGTTTCTTTACGCTGGCAGGGCCAGGCGTAGGCTGGCCACGCGTTCTAGTTGATTAATAAGGACTTAACAGAAACAATAAGAAATGGCCTGAGTAAATGCAGGCTATTTCCATTTAATCCCGATGCTGTTGATTACACGGAGTGTATTAAAAATACAATTGAGAATTTTGAAAGAACCGATGACGTTCCAAAAAAAAGTAAACCAGAACGGTTTGAAATAGCTGAGAATGTCATTCAAGCTATAGCAAATCAACTGCCTGAAGAAGGATTAAATGTATAATCTATATTGCATGAACTTAAAGCAGCAAACCGAAATGTCGCAGCTCAGTCAGATATTGTCACCGATACATCGTAGGAAATAACGGATTTTTGGAACCTTCAGAACTTGGCAGGCAACCAAACAATCATCCTGAAAGTTATTCAAAGGAGAATTCAATTTTACATAGCCCTGATGCCATTTTACTCGTTATGACATTTTTTATTTTGAATATCTCAGTGTGGTGGACAGTAACTTACCTTCGACGTCCGCAAATTCTTCAGAAGGAAGACGGAAAACGTTCCATGTATGCACCGAATGCCATACAGCGAATAGAAACAGAAAACATGTTCAGACATTGACCAAAGCCGGTAGAGGTCAGGAACTTATACATCTTGAAATTCTTCAGAACCAATAGAAAAAGTAACATTATGCCCCGAAATTCTCGGAAACCTGTAGAAGTGGGGGAGTTACTTTGTACATCCCGTAATATTCCAGAGCCGGTAGAAATTGTAGATAAGTTGTGGAAGAATTAAGGAACGCAAGGAGTATTTTCAGAAATTTATGTTTCTGGCAATAAAGAAACTTGAAAAATTCCATGAATTCAAGAAAAAGAATTCGGATTCGTTTGAGAAGCATCTCTATTTTCCTATGAGGGTGGGGGCACATACAAAGAAACCTTGAACAAAGGCAATTCTTCCTAGTGCTATATCTTCAGGTGCGTGGAGAGATTTTACGAATAAAAAAGAAAAGAAAAACAAGAGGAAATGGAAGCAAACGAGAGGCGTAAAGATGAGAAAGAGTAAAAATGGAAAAGTCAAGAAAAAAATGGAAAAGGGTTCTGAAAAAAGAAACAAGCGGGAGTAATGCCATTCAGTTCACATGAAGAATTTGAAGATCAGTTAATTTGCTGCACTGTATGTGATGAAGAATTAATAAGCAATGTGGAAGAGGATGCGTTGAAAAATGTGTGCTGCAACAGGTGACCTCGTTGGTACCACCTAAAATGTAGCTCTTTGCGCGATATGTCTGATGAAGAAACTACAAACTGTGATTTTACTTGTCATATTTGTAGTTAGTTTACGTTAAAAACTTTGTGCCAAAAATGTATTAAGATATCAAACGTGTGTTATTGTTTGTGTTTTGTTTGCAGTTACAGATTAGTTTTTCTGTACCTATATAATTTGTTTTATCTACGATCATGTAAAAAGTGCCTACTTTCTACACCGATATTAGTGTAAAAAGTTAACTTTTAGTACACTAGTGTTATAAAAATTTTATTGCACGCTAATGTCAATAAGAAATCTATGATACACTAATTTTAGTGCAAAAAGTTAACTTTTATTACACTAGTGTTATAAAAATTTTATTGCACGTAAATTTAAAAAATACAAAATGAAATACATACTTTCGTAAAAGATTATGATCGTAGATAAAACGTTGTAAGACACTCTTGCAAAAAGGCTCTTTATTGCACTCATAGGTCTTAGAATTTTCGCCAAGCGTTTGACTCTGTAAAAAGAAGTAAAATCAAGGAAGCACTAAGATCGCTTGGAATTCCAAACAAATTAATAAATCTAATTAGCATGACCCTAAAACATAGCAAGTCTGCGGTGTTGGTGCAGCAAGGAAAGACGGAGTACTTCCAAACAAACGCCGGCGTGAGACAAGGGGATGCCCTATCGGCTCTACTATTTAACCTAGTGATGGAATTCATAATACGAAAAGTAAATATACCAGGCACATTGAGAACTAAAAGTGTCCAAGTTGTAGCATATGCGGACGATGTAGTGCTGATTAGCAGAACACTAAATACGCTGAAATCATCATTTATAGACTTTAAAAACGCAGCTAAAACATCGGGCCTAGAAATTAATGGAAAAAAGACTAAATATCTGGTCTTGGACAAGAGCTCTGCCAATAAAAAGGAACTATGCGTTGAAAATCAAAAGTTTGAGCAAGTGAATGAATTTATATACCTTGGATCACAAATAAACACTACTAACGAGCTGGATGATGAAATAAAAGGACGAATCCAATCAGGGAATAAAGCATACTACGGATGCAAAAATCTACTGCACTCCAAACTACTGAACCACGCTACAAAACTTAAAATCTATAGAACCTTAATTCGCCCAGTAATTACGTACAGTTGTGAGTCATGGACCCTTACAGTGAAGCAGCAAAATTGGTTGAAATGCTTTGAACGACGGATATTAAGAAGAATATTCGGGGGGATATCTGAAGGGAGTGGTTATCGCAGAAGAACTAACGCAGAATTAGAAGCGCTAATGAAAAACGAAAATATTGTGCGGTATTGCAAGGCGCAGAGACTCAGATGGTTCGGGCATGTGATGCGTATGCCGAAATGCAGAGTGCCGCGAGTGATGCTTGACTGGGACCCTGGATATGGTAGACCCAGAGGAAGACCTAGGGGTAAATGGATATCTGCGGTACTCCAAGACCTCGATATAATGCAAGTAAAAAACTGGATGGGCAAAATCAAAGAGAGAAAAGTATGGAACCACGTCGCCCAACAGGCTAAAACCCACATAGGGTTGTAACGCCGAAGAGTAAGTAAGTAAGTAAGTAAGTATGTGATGAAGAATTAATAAGCAATGTGGAAGAGGATGCGTTGAAAAATGTGTGCTGCAACAGGTGACCTCGTTGGTACCACCTAAAATGTAGCTCTTTGCGCGATATGTCTGATGAAGAAACTACAAACTGTGATTTTACTTGTCATATTTGTAGTTAGTTTACGTTAAAAACTTTGTGCCAAAAATGTATTAAGATATCAAACGTGTGTTATTGTTTGTGTTTTGTTTGCAGTTACAGATTAGTTTTTCTGTACCTATATAATTTGTTTTATCTACGATCATGTAAAAAGTGCCTACTTTCTACACCGATATTAGTGTAAAAAGTTAACTTTTAGTACACTAGTGTTATAAAAATTTTATTGCACGCTAATGTCAATAAGAAATCTATGATACACTAATTTTAGTGCAAAAAGTTAACTTTTATTACACTAGTGTTATAAAAATTTTATTGCACGTAAATTTAAAAAATACAAAATGAAATACATACTTTCGTAAAAGATTATGATCGTAGATAAAACGTTGTAAGACACTCTTGCAAAAAGGCTCTTTATTGCACTCATAGGTCTTAGAATTTTCGCCAAGCGTTTGACTCTGTAAAAAGAAGTAAAATCAAGGAAGCACTAAGATCGCTTGGAATTCCAAACAAATTAATAAATCTAATTAGCATGACCCTAAAACATAGCAAGTCTGCGGTGTTGGTGCAGCAAGGAAAGACGGAGTACTTCCAAACAAACGCCGGCGTGAGACAAGGGGATGCCCTATCGGCTCTACTATTTAACCTAGTGATGGAATTCATAATACGAAAAGTAAATATACCAGGCACATTGAGAACTAAAAGTGTCCAAGTTGTAGCATATGCGGACGATGTAGTGCTGATTAGCAGAACACTAAATACGCTGAAATCATCATTTATAGACTTTAAAAACGCAGCTAAAACATCGGGCCTAGAAATTAATGGAAAAAAGACTAAATATCTGGTCTTGGACAAGAGCTCTGCCAATAAAAAGGAACTATGCGTTGAAAATCAAAAGTTTGAGCAAGTGAATGAATTTATATACCTTGGATCACAAATAAACACTACTAACGAGCTGGATGATGAAATAAAAGGACGAATCCAATCAGGGAATAAAGCATACTACGGATGCAAAAATCTACTGCACTCCAAACTACTGAACCACGCTACAAAACTTAAAATCTATAGAACCTTAATTCGCCCAGTAATTACGTACAGTTGTGAGTCATGGACCCTTACAGTGAAGCAGCAAAATTGGTTGAAATGCTTTGAACGACGGATATTAAGAAGAATATTCGGGGGGATATCTGAAGGGAGTGGTTATCGCAGAAGAACTAACGCAGAATTAGAAGCGCTAATGAAAAACGAAAATATTGTGCGGTATTGCAAGGCGCAGAGACTCAGATGGTTCGGGCATGTGATGCGTATGCCGAAATGCAGAGTGCCGCGAGTGATGCTTGACTGGGACCCTGGATATGGTAGACCCAGAGGAAGACCTAGGGGTAAATGGATATCTGCGGTACTCCAAGACCTCGATATAATGCAAGTAAAAAACTGGATGGGCAAAATCAAAGAGAGAAAAGTATGGAACCACGTCGCCCAACAGGCTAAAACCCACATAGGGTTGTAACGCCGAAGAGTAAGTAAGTAAGTAAGTAAGTATGTGATGAAGAATTAATAAGCAATGTGGAAGAGGATGCGTTGAAAAATGTGTGCTGCAACAGGTGACCTCGTTGGTACCACCTAAAATGTAGCTCTTTGCGCGATATGTCTGATGAAGAAACTACAAACTGTGATTTTACTTGTCATATTTGTAGTTAGTTTACGTTAAAAACTTTGTGCCAAAAATGTATTAAGATATCAAACGTGTGTTATTGTTTGTGTTTTGTTTGCAGTTACAGATTAGTTTTTCTGTACCTATATAATTTGTTTTATCTACGATCATGTAAAAAGTGCCTACTTTCTACACCGATATTAGTGTAAAAAGTTAACTTTTAGTACACTAGTGTTATAAAAATTTTATTGCACGCTAATGTCAATAAGAAATCTATGATACACTAATTTTAGTGCAAAAAGTTAACTTTTATTACACTAGTGTTATAAAAATTTTATTGCACGTAAATTTAAAAAATACAAAATGAAATACATACTTTCGTAAAAGATTATGATCGTAGATAAAACGTTGTAAGACACTCTTGCAAAAAGGCTCTTTATTGCACTCATAGGTCTTAGAATGCTCGCTAACGCTCGCATTCTAATTTGACCTATTCGTGCAATAAAGAATGCCTTTTTGCACTTGTATCTTAAATAACTATTATTTTTGAAATAAAATTATTAAATAGTATATTACAAGTGACATTAAATGTCAAAACATAACCAAGCTGAGCATAACTCGTTCCTATGTACTAAAGCACAATAATCAGCATCAGTTGATATGATGCGTTTGGCAGTACTGAAGTTTGTTGGTGCACTGTAAGTCTATGTTAAATTCGAGGTTAGCAGGTTAGGTTTTGCCTCAATCTGTGTCAAAACTGACGCAAAACCTAACCTGCTAACTTCGAATTTGACATAGACTTACAGTGCCACCAACAATACACTTCAGTATTGCCAAACCTCTTGGCTGTTTATTATTATTTGGTGCTCCTAGGTTTTCGTAAAATGGATACAAGCAACTCAGGTCCTCATAATAGTTATTTACTATACAAGTGGGATAACAGCATCATTAATATACGTGTGTGTAAGTTACAAACGAGTGCGTAGCACGAGTTATGTAAGCACACAAGTGTATTAATGATGCATTATCACACATGTATTGTACAAAATTTTATCTATGACTGCCTAAAATTGAGAAAAGTGCATTAAGAGAAATGTCAGATCTGTCATTTTCAAAAATATTTTAGTAGGCAAATGTCATTATGTCATTCATTTGACACTATTTCAGTTACGTAATGAAGTCATTACACAACTCAGTTGCGTAATGAAACCATTACATAACTGAGTGGTGTAATGAGCTTCATTACCTAACTGAAATAGTGTCAAATGAGTGATGTAATACGTTACTTATCCCACTGGAGTAGATAAAAGTAATTATGACACTGCAGACACTGCAACAGTTACCTCTAAAAAAAGAAAGTTAAAAATGAAACGTTTTAATTTAAAATGACTACAAAATTATTAATTGGTTAATACCAGTACCCGGTGACGACAAAAAAATGTATGTGCAAAGTGTGTAACAAAGAATTATTATGCGGAAGTAATGATTTAACAAAACATGCAGCTGAAAAAAAATATCAGCAAAAAATGAAAGCAGTTGCTTCAACACCAGTAACAGCTGATAGTAACAGACACGATAAAAACTGCGGAAATAGCTGTAAGCGTCTTCTTTGCTAAGCACAATATTGCTACTCAAGCAGTGGATCATCTGGTGCTATTAATAAAGAAAATATTTCCCGATTTACAAATATGTACAGCCATGCAACTGGGCCGTACAAAATGCAACGAGATTATAACAAGTATCGTCGAAAATATGAAGTTGCAAATATAACATAACATCTGAAAGATAATCACTTTTCGATGGTGGATGAAAGCACCAACATCAGTGACACAAAATCTTTATGTATTCTAGTACGCTACACCAAAAATGTTTCTGTTTATACACAACTTCTTGAATTATTATCCCTTGATGCAACAAATGCAATGCTGTTGCGAGGGGTTAGTCACAACGGGATATCCTGTGTACACTTGCTAGGAGATATCGGGAGATCTTGGGGATATCTAGGGGAGATCTGAGGAAATCTCAGGAGATCTCGGGAGATCTTGAGGATATCTAGGGGAGGTCTGAGGAAATCTCAGGAGGTTTGGGGAAATCTCGGGAGATATCGGGAGATCTTTGGATTTCTCTGGGTAATCTCAAGGAGATCTGAGGAAATTTTCAGAACATTTGAGGCAATCTCAATGATATATTATAGTTTGCCGCTACGCTAGGGTAGCGCTGATTCATAATGCGCAATCCGCGCAGCCCCATTTTAGTGGTTGAGAACGTGCGCCAACGTTTGCCGGTCTGTAGTGTTGTGTGTTTCCGACTGTTTACCTGGTAAGTGTTTGGACCTTCCAGGTCCACTTATATCAAAACGTCTCCGTTCTGTAGCAGTCTGGGCCAGTGGCCCCTTCCCCCCGTAATGCGAGGGTCGCGGAAGTTTTTGTTCCGCCAGTGTTTTTTTAAACTTGTTTGCATGAGCCTACAATATGACGGACCGGAATGCGACGGAAACAATGGGAGCCGACATCGTGTTTTGAGGTTAAATTTGGAACCCATGAGCATTTTTTAAATTTTGTGTAACATCAAAATTTATATAATTAACAACATATTTAAAATTAAATAAATAAACTGAAATCGATATAAACGTTTGTAATATAATGAATATCTATAAAATTAATACGAGATGAAACAACGTACCAGGAAGCATCTTATTATGTTGATAAGTGTTCAAAGAAGTTAAATTTTGAGGACAAATAAAATATTTAATAATTCTTTAAAAAAAATCATACTCTGATAGAAAAACAATGGTCTAATTACCCGACTAAAGAAGGCTTACGTGTTTAGCAGTTGTTACAACAATATAGATATACACGATAATAGTTTAGGAATCACTCTCGAAACATTTCGGTTTTTATTTCTAAATGCGCTATTTTTTTACATAGATTGTCACTTCTTTCAACCGTATAACAAAAAACAAAACTGTTTGCTCATGCAAAATCGATATTAGAAACAATAAATTAAACTATTACTGCTGGCTGCACAATCAATTAATGTAAAGCTGACTTGTTAAACTGAACTTCAAATGACTTTAGATTAGATTAAATTAAACTGATTTCGAAACTTTAACACTAAAATAATTATGCAAGCAAAATTTGGCTGACTTTGTAGTTTGAAAATTATTGAAAGAATGTTTTGTACAAAATGAATCACTATTCAGCGAGAAATATTGTTTTATTACAATTCTTTTCATTTTCATTTCATTCGTTCTTTAACGAACTTAGTCGAGCCTTGATAATAGTTAATCCATCATGACCTTGTTTTATACAATAATGTTATCATATTGTTGTAGAACCTTTAATAATAAAGGTAATATGGAGGAAAATCGAAATCAAACCAACGAACTGGACGGATCTGGGGAGGTTGATGTGGTCAATGAGCCTGAGTTAGATTTTTTTCGGCAAGTCGAACGAGGTGTTCTCCTCCCTACATTTTTTAAAAATATTTTAACGTTAATGGGGTACAACATTTATACGCTTGGTAATTTAACTGCCGCGGACTTTCCCGAAATCGAACAAACTGTTCGAACTGATGTATTAAATTCAGTGGATAAGAGTGAATATAGAAATTATTTTGGACCATTATATGAGAAACATCCCCAAAATTTTAAAATTTTGGGCCCGCAAAAAACATTGCTTTTAACTCTTGCAAAATGTGCTGCAGATAAAGTGAGTCTGAAAAAACAGAGAGTCACTCCTAGTAATATTGGTAACTCCCAAAAAAAAAAACAAGAAAAAGAAGACATAGTATAGACATGACGGACACGGAAAATACTGCGCAAAATATGGAAACCAATATTACCACGGAAAATGGTCGTGTGTCCAGTATAATTAAAAAATGGATTCACGATTATTGTAAAACACTATCGGATGGGATGCTAAAATCTGATATTTTAAGTAAAATAGGAAATTTAGAAATACATGTCAAATATGATATTGAAAAGGAGATTATATGTGAGGTAACATGTTTCATGTGTAATGGAAAAATTTTGATAAAGAAGATGAGTAAGTCTCCTAGCGGTACAAAACGATGGCTTGCTGGAAATTTTTACAAACATTTAAAAACCCATGAAAAATTGGTAAAATCGGTGTCTGAGAGAGGAAGCATCAATTCAATTTTAAATTATTTAACACCTGCAGCTGGATCTACAGGTCATGGAGTCGAAACTACTGAAACAACAAACAGTACAGAAGAATGTTTCGTGGATGAAAATGCATCGGAAAGTAGCCGGGAAATTATTGATTATGGTAGAACTATTGAACTTAATGAAAACGAATGCCAGGATTTTCTTCAAGCGGAGGGGCTATAGAGACGGGCCCCATCCGCACGGAAAATCGACAAGATACGTCTCATAAAATGTATGACGTGCCAGTTCCCAGTTGTTCTCAGTCTCAGTGGAAACGTCCTAAATATTCTAGAGCAGAAAGGAGAAGACGAAAACGAGAAAACCTTACAACACAAGATTACTGGAAAATTGACGACTTCTTCCCAGTCATTAATAAAGTAGAACTTTTAATCAATAAAAACAATGAATTAAAAAAAATCTTTTAAATAACTTGGAACGAGACAGTTTCGCAGCTGCAAAAACTGATACATGTGAAACGGATAAATTAACGCCCTTTTTAAATTTATTACGTAATCATGCTATTTCTAATGCGGAAAGAAATAAACATAATAAGTTTGACAATTCACTGAAAGAATTTTGTACATACCTCTTTCTGATTGGTGGAAGGCTTCTATACGAGTCTCTTTATGCTAATTTAAAAAACATCATACCATCCGTTTCAACGTTAACACGAAGAATTAATAGCAATACAAACATAGAGGAAGGAAAATTTTACTTTAAATAACTTAAAAACTTTCTTTTGGAAAGAAATTTGCCACTGGAGATTTGGATCAGCGAAGATGCAACCGGTATAACTAACCGAATTCAGTATGATTCTAAAACGAATAAATTAGTGGGATTTGTTTTGCCGTTGGATAAAGTGTCTGGTCTACCACATGTTAACTCATTTTGTGCTTTATCTGCAAAAGAAATCCATCGAATATTTCTAGAAGAAACGAGGGCTAATTATGTGTACGTTATAATAGCACAACCACTAAAAGACCATTCTAGTGCATTCTGCCTGTCTTTGTTTGGAACAAACAATAAATTTACAAGCGAGGATGTTCTTAATAGGTGGAAATCTATGCAGGAACTAGCTGCACATAACGGAATTAAAATATTAGGTTTCTCATCAGATGGCGATACACGCTTGTTAAAAGCTATGAAAACACGTACACACTTACCTGAAGAGTCTCAAAAATGGCAATGGTTTAAAATCAAGGACAATGACGAAGTTTTGTACATACAAGATACAGTGCACATAGGCACAAACCTCAGGACACGACTTATTAAACCATGTATCATATTACCGATGGGACAATACTTGGTCTCGCCAACGCATTTAAAAATATTAATGAACACCGTAAACAAAGATCTACATTTATTAACACCTACCGATATAACACCTGCAGATAAAATGAATTTTCAATCGGTAGAAAAAATATCATCCCAACGAGTAATAAATCTTCTTACGGAATATATTCCCGAAAGCAATGCAACAGTCACTTATTTAAAAATAACACAATATATTCTTGATTCTTTTTTAAAGAAGGACATTGAAGTTGGTAAACGAATATATTTAATATGGTTTAGTGTATTTTTCTTGAGACTGTGGAAGCATTGGTTAAAATTGAATAATTATACATGTGACAATTTTATAACAAATAATACATATTCTTGCATTGAACTAAATGCACATGCATTGATATTATTAGTTCAACGACTCAGAAATTCACCTTCAAAGGTCATACCTTGGCTTTGCAGCAGCCAGCCATGTGAAAATTTTTTTCGGGCAACACGATCCATGACTTCTACGTATTCAACAATGGTAAACTATAGCATGTTAGATATAATTAATCGATCAAACAGAATTCAAATATTAAACGAAATCAGCAGTTCTAATTTTGCATTTTGTTTTCCTCGAGAAGAAAAGAGTAGACGATTGGGAGAACATCATTTACAGGCCACGTTGACAATGGCCATGCCCAACGATTCTGACATTAGTACAATTATTGAAAATGCCAAAATTGATGCTATAATGGAAGTAAAAAAACTTGGAATGGATTTGGATGATGTATGCAATGTAGTATGCAATGTAGTGGATATTCCTAAGGTATGGCAAAGAGAAGAAAACGAATCGCAGAGTGACCAAGAAAACGACGAAAATGAAAATGTGTGCAACGAAACAGACGTTGAGTCGGAGGAAACACCCGACCTATCATTATTACCGTTGACAAACTTAAATCTTAAAGACTATTCTGATATTGTCACTGATGATAAAAGTAATTTTCTTGAAAAAGGACCATTCGTGAAAGTGACATTGAAAAATGGCGAGAATTTTATCGTGAAGGAATCGTCTTTGTGTTGGCTCTTTACAGAGTGCAATACAAAACTCAGTATTGACAGACTGATTCGCGTAAGAGGTCAAAAACAAGCAACAACCGCTGTGTGTATAAGCAGCTCGAATAAACTTCCAGAACACTCAAAAACAATTAAGGTTGGAGATTGGGGTGTATTTTCTGCCCCTAATAATAACGGTCTTGATATTCCTGCTGGTTGTTTACCATTCCTTATAGGCAGTATATTGGGATTTTCTTACCTTGCAGGTACTAGTCGTGAAAGGCAATATTCTATGGATTACGCGTTAACATCTGCGCCTACAACCGCCGTTAAAAAGGGAATAGGTTGTTTGGCTACTTGGTATAGTGTAAATCAAGGTGGCGAGCTTATTTTGTCAAAAATAAACATACACGGTGTCTGTAACCTAAACCAGTACAAATTTACTATTAGCGACAGCGATATTACATTATTATCAGCTAATGGACATGAACAAAAACTATTTGTTAAGGATACTGTTTTAAACTACCTCCAAAAGCATTTGAAATCTAGTAAATTTACGAAAGTCGAAGTTAAATCAAAAACTCGATGTAAAGCAGTAGACACAAGGATCGACATGTCATCTGAATCGTCTGAGGATGATGACGCAGTTGTCTACGAAGAGAGTGGTGATAGTGTTTTAGATAATACTGAATCGGAGGCTGAAGAACCTGTGCAAAAAAAGAAATTAGAGACAGAAAAGTACTATGCAGTGTACTATGATGACAGTTGGTACATAGGGCGCATCTTACAATTGCTTAGTGATTCTGAGTGTAATATAAAATTTTTGAAAGAGAATTTAAACCAGTTTATTTGGCCTCATACAGACGACGTTCAAATGGTTGAAAATAACTTTGTTTTTCATGGTCCTATTGAGTTGACTGGTTCTAGTCCATTTTCCATTGGAATGAGTGATCGCAGAAATATTGTCGCAAAATACAAAAATTTTCGCAAGAATTTAAGTACCTAGTTCAGTTTAAATAACTTCAGAGTTTTATTTATTTTACTTATTTAGATTGTTGTATTGTAATTAATGTGTTGTTTACTGTTATTAAGGATTTGATTGTTTTTGGCTGTGTTTTTATATGTTTAAGTTATTTTTACTACTACGACTACTACTACCTTCATTATGTAGGTAGGACTACTTAGTAATAGTACAGAACACATGTTTATTTTCGATTTATTTTTATATTTATAACTATATTGTTATTAGGGTTTTTTGTTGTACACTGGAATTCATGTATTATTTATTGTTATTAAGAATTTGATTGTTTTTTGGCTGTGTTTTTATACAGGTTGTCTAAAATTTCAGGGAACGTGGCAATTCCATGAGTTAAAAAAGGTTCAAATACTATTTGCCATAAGAGTAACCGAAATGGAAAATGCAATAATGACTTTGGTAGCTAAGCAACAAGTAGGTGCAATAGTTACTTGTTGCCTACCTACCAAAGTAATTAATGCATTTTCTATTTCGGTTACTCTTATGGCAAATATTGTGTGAACCTTTTCCAGCTCATGGAATTGCCATGTTTCGTGCAATTTTAGACAACCTGTATAATGTTTAATTTATTTTTACTAATACTACTACCTTTATTAACTTAATAATATTACAGAACATACGCTTCTTTTCGAATTATTTTTGTAGTTATATTTTGATTACGGTTTTTTGTTGATTACTAGAATTCATGTATTTTTTCATTTTGGTGTTTTAATGGTGTATCATTTTAATTACACAATATGCCAGAAAATAGTTGTTTTAATTAGGTATTTTTGATATTTACCTTGCTACAGGTTTTGTGTTATGGATGACGCAAGTAAGAAAAAAATAACAAATTTTGTCTTTGCAATAAAAAAATCTATTTCTAAAAATCAATGATTGTGGGAAATACGAAAACAATATGCAATGTTGTGTAAGGTAATATTTAGAGGGTCGTAGAGCCTAGTAAGCTTACAAACTTTTCTTTCCACTACATACTAAAAATTGTAATAGATGACAATACTTTGAAAATTTGATAAAATTATAGGAGATCTCGGGGAAATCTTGTAATATTTGCGAGAATCGCGGCAACTCTTGGGAGATATGAGGGAAATCTCATAGGTTCTGGGGAAATCTGGGGAGATCTCGGGAGATCTGGGGGATATCTCGGGAGATCTGAGGGATATCTCGGGAGATCTGAGGGATATCTCGGGAGATCTGAGGGATATCTCGGGAGATCTGGGGATATCCCTCGGAAATATTAGTAGTCGGGGGAGGTCTGAGGATATCTGAGGGAGGTCTGAGGATATCTGAGGGAGATCCAGGGAAATCTTTTACGCAAGGATATCTCCTGTACACTTAAATCCTTGGTGATTGACCCCTCGTGCTGTTGGCATATATGACCGATTTGAAAGGTGTTTTAAAAAATTATATTATCCAATAAAAAATATCAGTGCCATTGTGATGGTTGGGAAAAATGATTTCTTTTTCAGCCATTTAAAAAGCGAAGTTCCAGAGTTGTTAATGAGATGCATATGCCATTCTGCTGCTATACTATGTCAGCAAAGCTTGCGAAGAACTCCCGCGGACTCCTGAAGATCTGCTACGAAGTATTTACAACTACATATCAGGAAGTGCGAAACGTAGCGTAATTTTAAACGAAATTCAGGAATTAGTGAGAGAAGAGGAAACAATTTTTTTTTAAATCTAGCTGCTACAAGAATGATTTAGTAGGCATATATGCATAGTAAGGATATTGGAAGATTGGAACTCCCTCCAACATTATTTTAGTTTAGCGATTTTCGAAGACAAGATGAAATTATCCTACACACCATGCAAGATGTTTATGTGAAGGGATATTCACTCTTCTTGAAGTACGTATTGCATTTTTTGAATTCATTTGCTGCTATGTTTTAGTCCCGCAAAATGTTAATTCATAGGTTGTTCGGACAAATTATTTAAGCAAATATGTGCACATTTTATACAGCCACAATATTTGAGGTCTGATCTTAATAAAATCAATGTTAATCACCCACAATATATTTTACCACTTAACAAAATTAATGTTGGTATTAAATGGGCAAATCATATATCAGAATTGGAAAACAAAGATGGTTTTTAAAAAATGGTTGGCATTTTACACTACAGCGCTGCTCATGAAATGCTAGACCGGTTGTCCTTAAGCAGTGATTTATTAAATGCCTAGCATTGCTAGCTCCAGAAAATGCTTTCAACTTAGAGACCAGATTAGATATAACAAACGTGGCATTGCATTTTAAAAATACCATAAATTTAACCAATTAACAGCTTCGTTTACTGAAATTGAAATTCCGGAAGAGAAAGATATCCCACTAGACAAAATGTGGTTCAAAATATCCGAAAAAAGACATTTTAACGATGAATCTGTTTTTCGCAATTTAGGAAAATTGGCATCTTTAGCTTGAATATTGCGTTATTCAAACACCGACGTTGAGAGAATATTTCTATGGTGACGGATATTAAAACCAAGAAACGCAACTGCATCAGGGAACAAGCATTAAACGCAATGTGTGTAGTAAAGAGTAGTCTTCAAAAAGACGTAGTTCTTGTGTAACCTACCAAATTAATGACGATCATTTGGATTTGCATATTCAGAACATGTACTCGTGTAAGTAAAGGTAAGATTTTGTTATTTTTATTTCTGTTTCTGAATTCAAACAAACATTTTTTTTAATTGTCCGTTTTTATTGGAAGGAAATTTTCCCTGAAAACGGGAATATTTGTCATGTGGGGAGGGGAAAAATACATGAGGTTGGCAACACTGCCCGTCATCTAGTCGCTTTAATCACTTAACGCGTGTAAGAAGACTATACAAAAGAGTGGACTTTTATAAAGAAAAGACGTACGAATGAAGAAGCGTTCTGTGATATTTGTAATTGCTTTATATCAGTTACTCATGGAGATAAAGCTGACCTAAAGCACGACATTTCTACGACTACTCACAAAAATTCGTGGTTGTATCGACATCAAACTCTATATCCGAATTTATGATTAAAGAAGATACCCAAGAAGCAGTCTGAAAGTATAAAAAAATTGCAAGAAGTTTCATTTTATGATATAGGCACTGATGCATCCAGCCATAAAGCTGAAAAGATTTTACTGAAACCGATAGAATCCAAGAAACGCTGCAGATTCCATTTAAACTAATTCTATTTTTGCGGGGACTAACACCAATACTTACTTTGGAGGGCTTGATCGAAGCGGTCAACGCAATGTTTTTCATAAAATAAAGGAAGAACTGGGGAAACATCTAAAAGGAATTGTATGTCCAGCCTAGATTCTGCACAATACTGCATCAAGCGCAGCTGGAATCTTATGTATATGTCGAAGTCATCGTTCTTAAAATATTTAGTTACTTTTTGATATACACCGTTAGGACAGAGAAGCTGAAGAAGGACCACCTAAAATAATTTCAGATTTTTTTAAGTCCGATCAGTGAAATTTATTTCCTGTTCCTGCTGTCCAACTTGAATTTGTTTGAAAAATATATAAAAAGCGTTGAGCAGAATAAAGTATCTATAATTGAAATCAGAAACATATTACACGACACAAAAATCCCTAACTGAAAGAAAAGCTGCGAACTTTATTGGCATGCAAACCAAAATACAATTAAACAATCTTAAGAATGAAAATCCTATATCTGAAACAATAATGTTAATTTCGAAGTTTGAGGAGAAAACCGTGGTTTTTTATAACACAGCATTTGAGTATCTGAAAAAGTGGTCTGTTTCATTTGATTAATTAATTAAGTGTTGGATGACGCTATCTGAAATCTCAGAGTTAGCAAAGAATGAAAACACTATTTTATACCTTAATAAAAATGATGTGGACTTTTTAGCGACAGTTTTTTTCAGCAATATCTCGAACTTTTTAGAGGCTAAACTTGCCTCAAAAGAGTGGAAGTCGATTAATTCTGTGGAAGGGAGGTGGATTTAGTTTTTAAAATAAACGGAAAATCCTGAAAGAATGTTTTATTAATGTCGGCTCAGTGGACCGATGAAAGAAATCGTCTGCTACCAGAAACTGTGGAGTCAATCTTACAGTGCCAGGTAAACTTTGATATGACTAGCATACAGTTTTATAAATATGTAAAAGGGCAAACAGAATTGCTAAAAAAGTTAAGTCTTAAGAAAAATATGGCCAGCCAAGAACTTCTTCAGCAATAAATTAAAAATACTATTTATTATACTATATTATTCAACTTAAGAAATAAAAATGTATTTAAATATATATTACAATATTAATCACAAAATTGCGTATTTGTCGTTACTACACCCCAACCTAGAGAATTACTGCGCTGAATTTTATAATTATATTAGGGGTCAAAAAGACTTAATGAAAATTAAGTCATCTGAAAAATATCATTTTAAAACTAAAACGCCTTCTTAAATAGACATACGTACTTAACTAGTAGAATAAAAGTTTAAATCCACACCGTTGTCCATATACCTACAGTTGATGTACGTCCAAACCATTTTTAATTATAACATACCGTTCAAAGACTTTTCTTCTTCTCTTCTTCTTTAGCAGCCTTTTTCTTTCCACTCCTGGACATAAGCCTCCACTTGTCTTTTCCATTCTGATTTATCCCTTGCCACTTGCTGCGACCCTCTTCCCAATTTCTCTTTCACACCGTCTATCCATCTTCTCTGTGGACGTCCAACAACTCTTTTGTGTCTTCTAGGGCGCCAGTTTCGTATATGTTTAGTCCATTTTATATAATCTTGCCTGGCGACATGACCCACCCAACTCCATTTCAAAGTGGCTATTATTTTCATGACATTTTCTACTTTTGTTTTATTTCATATCTCTTCATTTCTGACGTGGTCTCTGAGATTTATGCCTAACATGATTCTTTCTATCGCTCTCTGTGTAGTTCTGAGTCTATTTGCTGATTTAACTGTCAGTGCCATTGTCTCCATTCCGTAGGTTAAGACAGGAAGTATAGTATAGTATGAGTTCAAAGACTTCTATAATAAATTGAGAGGTATTTAATGCATCCTAAAAATAGGTAAAGTTAATAATCAAACATGAAAGTGTGTTTCAAGTTAGTATGGGGCCTTTTTTAGAAATCATTGCGGTACACCCACGGCTCAGCTCCGCATAACTTTACGTTTCTTTGCAAGTGGCTCTTTATATATCGTCCCAGGAGATTTTGAAAGCATAAGTAAATCCACAGCAGCAAGAATAATTTAGATCCGCAGTAGCAAGAATAATTAGAAGAGTGGCATATGTAATTGTAAGTTTGAGGCCTCTTTTTATTGCATTGCCGACCACAGAAGCAAAACGCAACACAATAATCGAAGGGTTTTATACAATAGCGCGTTTCCCTAGAGTTGTTGGTGCACTAGATTGTACCCATATTCAAATCCATTCGTCGAGTATAGTATAAGGATATTACTATGTACTATTATGCATAATATTTTTCATTGTAAGTGGTAATGGTGCAGAAAATATTCGCAACGAATCGTATAATATACGTGGAGCCTATAATGAATTCTAGAAGGTTTTTAGACTGTTGGTTTCACTCAGATGCAAAGAAAATGTGTAAAACTGCAAACGAAAATGACGAACAGCTTCCTGGTACGTGTAACGACAAGGTTAGCTTTCAGTTCAGCTTTTATTTAACAATTGAAATAGAGCGCGTATTTACACCACATTCTTTGTCAATTACTAGCAATGGCAATACCTATTATAACAGAACAATATGTACCAGAATAGCATTTTCAATTTCCCAAAGAAAAGAACAGAAGCTGCCGATACGAGTATTTCACAATGTTTTGTGTTTTCACTGTCACCCAGCTAACGCTTTAGATCATTTTGGAACAAACGATATGTATAGTATTCCAACCAGAAATTGGAAAGCTATTTAAAATCAGACCAGCATTGAGAACAGTAAGTCACTCCGTAATTTACTTAATAAAATGAATGTCATTCAGTGACACTTCAGTAACAACCTTCAAATTTGACATATGCATTGGGAATTTTTGAACACATACGTTTTTCAACATTTTCTATGTTAGTATACGGTTTTAAAACTGAGGTTAAACAATTAGTACCTACTTAAATCATGCAAAATGTTGTTAACAAAACAGTTACATGTATAATTTACAGATGAACTGTCATTACTTGAAACCTGCTTGAAATTAGAAAATTATTTATTGATCGTATGAAACCAACTTAGCCATGACTTACACTTTCCATGATGTAATTGATTTTAAATAGCTTTCCAATTTTTGGTTTCAACCTATTTCATGCTTTTGTTTAGTGTTGGATTTAGGAATGGGAAAAAGGGCATAGACACATTTTAAATTCACCAAAAAAGCAACATGCATATTCAGTCAATGGAACGTTTGAAAAACTTTAAGAATGCTACTCCCATCAACAACATTATTTTGAAGTAAACGAAAACACCAAGAAATAGCAACTAAATGTTTGCAATTAATGATTTCTGGTTTAAGATACCTACTTATCTAGATCTGGCCAATCAATAAGGGGAAATTCTCATAATAGCGGTAGTCTAGAAGAGTATGCAAGTGAATGCCCGCAGTTACAAATTGGTCACAGAAGCGAAATAATTGGCTAAACTAGGATATACCAAATGAAATTATTGATACGATGGCAATCAGCCTAGTTGCAAATGGTACAACAGATGTATCTGTTCAGGAGCAATTTTTTGTGTGTATACGTTTTCCAACTTCGTTAACGATTAATAAATTATTTATGGGGATTTACAATGCTCCTGATCCTAGATCTTGGACTTTAACCAAAGTAATACAAGATGTTTTAATACGCTTAGATTTATATTTTGATAAACTGCGAGGCCACTCCTTTGATGGGGCAGCTATTATGTGTGAGAGACATATTGGTGTTCAAAAGGAATTGTTTAGTGATGGGCATAACCGGACAATTTTCATAACCGAATTATTTGCATTCGAATCATATTAATAACCGATTGATTATTTGATTACTCATTCGAATCAATTTTGGCTCTCGATTCGTTTCGAATAAGTCAGCCGGTTTGCCGGTTGGCGGTTCACCGTCATCTGCATCGGCATCGTAACTTGCAGATAGCAGAGGAACTCAGTTAATCGTTAATTATAATAATTGTATAAATGATTTTTATTTGATTTCTAAGGAGTTTAAACCATTGAGAATAGCTATATCAATACTAATCAATAATCATAAAGAAATTATAAATATGCGAATACAAAGTATCTATTGAATCTATTTTTAGTTCCTAAAATTCTCTAGTAGTCAACCTTCCGCGGTTCTAAGGACACACACTTAAAATTTTCAACATCGAAATCCACTTCTTGTCCCAACTGCTCCGGTATTAAAAATTAAATATAAATCTGTTACGATATTGGAAAATCTTATTTCGCTTTTTGTTTATCCCTTATTAGGCATAATCAAACGCGTTTCGAAGCAAAAATTTAGGCCGTGATAAACACTGCTTCGGCAAATCTCGACTCAGCAGAACGTTATCTTTAAGGGGATTGAACACGTTATTTAGTTTTTGTTTGCGGCAACGTTGGCCCATTATACGTAGCACAACTTTATGTCCCATAAATTTAACTCGTCGACTAGGAGTATCAAATGTCTTAATAACATCAACAATCTGCGGCGAGCCTCACTTGGGTCAATCAAGTACATAGTAGAAAAGGTTATGAGTTATGATTATTTACAGAATTTGGGGTCGCTGAGACGCGGCACGAAGTACGTATCAGGTTGAGGTTATTTTTGATTCGATTACTTGGAACGAAAACCGAGTTACACAGGTTATTTCAATAACCGGATAAAAGGTTATTTTTGATTCGAATAAGCCCATCACTAGAATTGTTACCTTTACAGCCAAAATCGTCTTTGTACACTGTACCAATCACTAATTAGATTTGGCTCTTCAAGAAATTGGCCGTAAAAATGAAATGATGTGCCATGTATTAAGTACCGTGAAGACAGTTTCTAATATAATTAGAGAATCTCCAAAGAGAAAACCAATATATGCATATATAACCGTAGTACCAACATTTGAAGCTGAAGAAAAAGAAGGTAAAAACATTCCTCCCCGCCATCTTTTATCTATATGTTCAACACCATGGACGGTCAGATATAAAGCATTCTTGCGGTTTTTCTAAAACTATTGGCGTATATTAAATACTTTGGATACATTATTGCTAGACCATACGTGTCTTACATACGAAAAAGACCCATAGTTAAAGGTTTTGCAATAAGGCTTAAGAAATTTGAAACTTATTTTGCATTATGTGTCGCGATTGAAATATATGGGCCTTGGGAAGAAATAGCAAAAACTTTACAAAGCAAAAAGTACTCCATAACAAAAGCAAAAACCTCAGCAAATTATCTAAACAGTACGCTTAATTCACTCAGAACGGATAATAAATTTAATTTCATCTATAGCAATGCACTTGATTTAGAGAAACCAAAGCAACCTCGAGTTAAAAATTCACCACGGCTGTATGAAAAAATACGTGACCCTACAAAAGCTGCTGCTTTGGCAGCAAAAGAAAATTTTGAAAGAATTATTTAGCAGTACTGCATCTTAGTATCGCGAAAATAGATCTCCCTTTAATCAACCCGGAATTGAACAATTATTGAATGTCGAAACTATCTTAATTTCGTTAGAACAATATACAAATTGGTCAGTCGACGATCTTCGCCGCAGTTTAGGAGTACTCACCACACATTTTGATATCCCGATATTATCAGCCCAACTTACGTTACTACCTTCGACTTTTCAAAAGTATTAAAAAGATGCTAGATAATAATTGCCTTACAGCAACTTGGTGGGTATAGCAGCTGAGAACGCTAATGTCATGCTAGATCAAATCCATAGTGTGCAAGTACTTTTGAAGGATAATATAAATACATGTTGTTTGCTATTTGACAAAACACGAACATGCTTTTCGGAGTCATAATGAAAGTAGCTTCTCGATAAATACAGGAAATTATTTGGAATTGTTAAGACTTATTTGCCCAAGAGGAGCAGTTGCTTAAAAAACATTGTATATCAAATTCGGTGTTTAAGGGAACGTCCAGTGACCTTCAAAATGATTTAATATCTTGTATGACAGATGTGTTAAATACTAAAACTGTCAGCGAGTTACAAAATGCAAATTTTGTCTATTCAAGTTGATGAAATAACTGATGTATCGTGTAAATCGCAAATTAATATTACTTTTAGATAAGTTGTTGATAACGACATCGAAGAAAGATTTGTGGGGTTTTTCGATGTATCAAAAGATTCTCGACTGGTAAAAGCTACTTACTTCCCTTGATGCTTAAATAACTATTCGTAATTGTGTTACGGGTGATCATAAATGGTTGTGATTTTTTTCTTAGGTTGGCACTGTTAATGTTGGTTACCCTGTTGTCAATTTTAGGTCTCTGTCAAATTCGAGGTTAGCAGGTTAGGTTTTGTGTCAGTTTGTGTCAAAACTGACGGAAAACCTAACCTGCTAACCCCGAATTTGACATCAACTTAAAATTGATAGCAGGGTAACCAACATTAACAGTGCCAACCTAAGAAAAAATTGATATTTTGCATTTCATTCAATATCTTCTCTTTCCAAATATAATTCGTGTAATGATTAATAATCGATGATTTTTTACTCGTTAAAACCGAAACAGCAAATTTAACTCGTGCTACGCACTCGTTAAATTTAGGTTCCGGTTTTAACTCGGAACAAAATCATCGATAATAATCATTCCACTTGTTATATTACAACTGAAAATATGCATCCACTGGGTGTCCTCAATTTAAAAATCAGGTGTAAAGATATGCAGGAAAATGTACCATTTTATGTTATTAAAAACGGAGGACCACCATTGTTAGGTAGGATTTTTTTCGATTATTTGGGTTACAAATTCATAACATAAATGAAGGTCAAAACAATGTTAGCCAAATACTTAAGAAATATGGGCAAGTTTTTTCAGATGGGCTAGGATTGTATAAATTCGGAACTTTTACACTAAATTATGATAAAGATGCTGCCCCAAAATTTTGTAAACCGAGACCTCTCCCACATGCGTTACGTGGAAAATTGGAAAATGAGTTAGATAATTTACAAAATCAAGGAATAATTGAACGCGTTACTTTCAGTAAGTTTTCCAGCCCTATTGTACCAGTTTTAAAAAAAGATGGGTCAATCCGCATATGCGGGGATTATAAAACCACAGTTAATCCAATTTTGAACATTGATAGCTATCCGTTGCCCAGAATTGAAGATCTTTTTGCTAAACTGCAGGGAGGGGAGCGTTTTTCAAAAATGTATTTATCAAAGGCTTATAACCAGTTAGCTCTAGACCAAAAATCGCAAATGTAAACGACTATTTCTACCCACAAGGGGTTATTTATGTATAAACGGATCCCATTTGGTATTGCTAATATACCTAGTATTTTTCAAAATTTTATGGATCAATTAATGTCGGGATTAAACAACGTTGTTTGTTTTATGGACGACATTTTGATTACAGGTAAAAATGATCGCGAGCATATTCGGAATATTGAAGCAGTTATAAAACGGTTGCTCGAAAGCGGCTTAAAAATCAAGAAAGAAAAGTGTGTTTTTTTCCAAGAGTCCGTTACATATTTAGGCCATATCATTAGTAAAGAAGGGTTACAGAAATCACCAGATAAAGTAAAAGCTATAAAAGAAGCCCCTCGCCCAACAAATTTGGATCAATTGCAATCATTTTTAGGTCTAGTAAATTATTATAGGAAATATGTAAAAAAATTTTGCACAAAAAATGCAACCCTTATACAGACTGTTCCAAAAAAATAAAGAGTTCGTGTGGGATGAGAAATGTGAACATTCATTTGAAAATATAAAAAGTGAAATGGTGTCTTCAAATGTGTTTGCGCATTTCAATCCAAATTTAAAAATAAAATTAACCGTAGATGCATCCCCATACGGTATTGGAGCCATTTTAAGTCATGTTTTTAAAGATGTGTCTGAAAAACCAATTGCTTATGCATCACGAACGTTAACCGTCACAGAGAAAAAATATGCTCAGATAGACAAGGAGGCATTAACCATTATTTATGGGGTAAAACAATTCAATCAGTACTTATATGGAAAAAAATTTACTTTACGTACGGATAACAAACCCTTGATAGCAATTTTTGGTCCACAAAAAGGGATTCCAACGTTAGCGGCTTCACGATTGCAAAGATATGCTTTGATCTTATCAGGATATAATTATGATATAGAATGTATAAAATCGAGTCAAAACACATCGGACTGCTTATCACGTTTGCCAGTTTTAGAACAAGACGATATAGAAAATTTTCAGCATTCTTATTTATATCATATAATAAACGGGTCTCTATTGATAAATTATGTGACACTCGTGAAGGAAACTAGAAAAGATGAGGTGTTATCAGAAATAATTAAATACGTAATCAATGGATGGCCAGGGAAAGCTAAGCAAACTTATCGAAATTACTGGTTAGTAAGAGCAGAGCTAAATGTTGAAGCGGGTGTTTTAATGCGGGGTCACCGCGTAGTGATTCCAGCAGTTATGCGGAATTTAATTTTATCAGAGTTACACGAATCGCATATGGGAATGGTTCAAATTAAGACGCGGGCACGCTCCTACGTCTTGTGGCCAAATATTGATAAAGATATAGAGAAATCTTGTGAAACTTGCTGTAAATTTCTGGCTTCTCCAAATAAAACAGAATTAAGGCCATGGGACTGGCCAACACACCCTATGGAGAGGGTGCATGTGGATCTGTTTGGTCCCATTTATAATAGTTATTATTTAGTTTTTGTGGATGCATATAGCAAGTGGCCAGAAGTTTTACCAGTAAAATCAATTACGACAAAAAATATAATCATTGCCCTTAGAGCAATTTTTTCACATTTTGGATTACCAAATACTTTAGTCTTGGATAATGGTACTCAATTTGTTTCAGCTGAATTTGAAAATTTCTTAAAAAAGAATGGCATTGTACACAAACTAAGCCCTCCATACCACCCTGCGACAAATGGAGCAGCTGAAAATATAGTAAAAACCTTCAAAAAATATTTGCTCAAAATTGAGTCAGAAACAAATGCAGAAACTGTTAATTTAAAATTATTGAAAATGTTATTTGACTGTAGGAACACAAAACACATCACAATAGGAGAAATTCCTGCTAGACTATTTTTAAACAGAAATTTGAAATGTAGTTTAGATCTACTAAAGACCAACTTTTAAGCTAACAATTATTGTGAAACGGCTATCGACCAGGTTGCAAACAATGTAATTTTAGCACAAAATCGGCAAATAAAGTATTACGCTGGTAAAAGAAATATTGCATTTGAAAAGGGAGAAGCAGTTCTAGTTAAAGATTATAGAATTCTGAACAAAGTGAGTTGGGTTCCAGTTATTATAAGTAAAGTTCTGGGCTCCAGAACTTATCTTGTAAAACTAAATGCGGGGCAAATTTGGAAGCGTCATACTAATCAAATATTGAAAGTTAGTAATCCACTAGTTAAGGCGGAGGAGGAAGGCGAAAAGATATTCATCCACAACAATTAGTTACAATTAAGAGAAACGTGGAACGTCAAATAGTTCAAGGAAATAGTCTAGAAGACGATAATTTCCTTGAAGCGGCAAGGCTACGGGAATTATTCTCTTCTCCTCCCTCTTCTGCTCGACCCTTTCGTACAACTCGCGGCAAACCGCCTGAGCGATATGTACCCTGATTGTAAATGCGTTAAAATTGCGATATTATATTATTATTATTAATTAATTATAATTTTATGTTCTAAGTGGTAGGGGAAGAGTGTGGTATATGTGATAGGAGTGCTCGAGTGTTATAGCTGATACGGCGACCCAAGGCAGGACGAGGGTATTGGAAACACGGAATGATAATGTGAAGAGATTGAAGAGCGCACAAATATAATTATGTTGTGGTAAACTGTGTAGTTTATTTTAAAATATTACAGGAACCAACCTTGCTAACTTGCTTGTGATGGGAGAGTTTTCAGAGTATTGATCATTCTTAGGATCTCTAGAACCGAATTAGGAATATACGGCCAATTTAGTTAAGATTTAGATTTGCATGTGTGAAACTATCGGTTGTAACATGTTACAAAATATGTAAAATCGGCACTTTTATCAGACATGCCTTGCAAATAGTGATCTAAAGCAATCAAGATGTATCCCGTTGTTTGCCCAACTCGTAGTAACCTATATACAGGGACTCTACATACTGGGTGATCAATAATGATTGTAGGGTTCGTAACTTCGCTATAGTTGTATTGCTATCAATAATGTATATCGGGACCCACGAGAATATGTTGTTTATCAAAACTTTCTTCCCCCGCGACCATATGCGCGCACATAAAAATTTTAGATCTGTCAATAATTGATGACAGACTGTCATTCCTGTTATAATAAGTAGATTAATGAAATTATTTCTATAGTTCTCATAAACTCAGTCTTTAGTAAGACTAAAACTGCGTATCTGATTGCTTTATCTGGCAAGTAGATAATTTACAGAGCTTTGGTTTGAATAAGAAAATGTGAATAATTTTAGGTTACAATTTCTGATGAAAACAAATTTATATTGGAGGCTTATTTTCGGTCTGGGAAACGTGACCAAAATGGCGTCTGACAGTATTCACAAGCTCCTTGCTTCGCCGAGCTCGAGCAGCAATTCGCAAACAATGACGTTAGCTACGAAACTTTCACACATGTTCGTCGCATTATCAACCGATTTCCGGATACTGGCAGTGTCTCCAAGGATAAATCTCCTGGCAAAAGGCCTGCGCTTAATGAAAAAGCCTTAGAAGATATTCAGGAGAGATAGGAACCAAGCCCCAATAAATCTTAAAGGCGACTGTCTGCTGAAACTAGTAATGCGTATAATATGTTTTGATTACTAAATGCTGATTATTATTAAATGTAGGGCTTTCTTATGGAACATGCCAGATGGCTTGCCGAAAGAAGCTGCATGTGCACCCATACAACGATGGAATATTTATCACAGTATTTCCAGGATAGACTAATAAGCACAGGTCGATGGTCACAAATTGTATTTTTTTGCTAATTTTGTCTCATCTTTGTTGTTATATTGTGTGTTTTTAATATAAGAAAAGTTCTTGTCTTTATGTGATTCAATTTTATAATTAAAACTGGTTATATGTTATTTTAGTACTTCTTGTATGCTTGTTCAATTTTATTAACTTTTTGTGTAACAAAACGTGCACTATGTATAATTTAAAACGTTGCAATAATATATTTATTTTTAATATACCACCAGCTTTTAAATTTCTCGCCCAATCTGAAATACCCGCCTGTACGCCAGTGGAAATAGTTGGGATCACTGCATGTGCTAAGTGGGCAATAGCTTTATTTGAAGGAAGCGGCACATTCGATCATTGTTGATCACCCGGTACATCAAACAAGTAGACACACCTATGCCAAATGTTGAAACCTGTCTAGAGTGCCTGGGACAGTAACTTGGGGGGTATTTCTAAGCTTGACTATCAGATGGCAGCACAAAATTCTACCAGTCAGAGCCAGTTACTAGCTCTGCTACCAATCATATGTGATAAAGTAGTGGCGCCATCTGTTAGTACCATCGGAGAGTACCCTCCCCAGGAGCCGTTCAAGGTCATCCAAATCGGTATTTTGACATCAAAGGAACCGACAGTGAGTGTCTCTACTTATTAGATTTCTGTACACTGGTTTAGCAATTTCTATTCATACTAACCTGTAGGGTGGATTCGGCATTGCCGAATGTACCCTACATTTTAATGTGCCGAATGTACCCCACTATTTTGATATTAAACATTGACTGGATGAAGGGCTATATGGGTAGTGATAAACAGTTATCGTTAAGAAAACCAGAAAGTACTAGTCTTGGAAGATCCACGGCCTTTAAAACATATAATGTTGAATAATTTTTTAAGAAGATGTTCTTAGGAAGCATAAGGTTAGCCCTGAACGAATCTTTAATATACGAGGGCAGTCCGATTTTAAAGGTACAGGTGGCTGTGAAACAAACACCACAAGCGAAATATTGCCGTCATATGCATGTCTAGACAGGTTAAAGCGGGGTAGTAGAGTCTGGAGCGTTGTTGTGTGTAAGACTCAATTTAGTAGCTTACGGGAAGCAAACAAACATGGCGTGTGTAATCGCAGAGTATTCCAAGTGTGAAGTGCATGCGGTTATCCGATTTTTGCAAGCCGAAGGCGTTAACCAGAGCGAAATTCATCGCAGATTAGAGGGCGTTCATGGCCCGAAGGTCTTAAGCCGAAAAGAAGTCAGCGTTTGGTGCAAAAAATTTAAAGATGATCCGGAAAAGAACAGAGGCAGACCAAGGACCTCACACACGGATGAAAACTGCACATATGTTGAAGGTTTGATTTGGAAAGATCGTCGCGTTAAAGTTCGTGAAATTGCGAATCAACAGGAATTGCAAGGCACAGTTATGGACTACTTTAACCGACTTAACAGGCAACACTACCGTGAAGGGATGTTCAAACTACTGTCACGCTGGGATAAATGTCTCAATCTTTATGGAAAATATGTCGAGAAATAAACAAAAGTAGGTAGTTTTTTGTAGAATGTATTAAATATTTTCATTAAATATATATGTTAGTAAAATTTTGGATTGTACCTTTAATATCGGACAGCCCTCGTAGATGAAAGTGGTGTAACTACAGTCTCTAGACCAGTAAAAGTAGTTTCTACTACAGGCAAAAAACAAGTTGGACACATTTCATCAGGCGAAAGAGGTGAATTAGTGACATTTGTAGGGATTGTCAGCGCAGCTGGAATGGCTTTGCCACCTCTGTTTATTTATCCGCGTAAGAAGACACTGTCGGAATTCCTTACAAATGGTCGCCCTGGAAGTATCGCACTAGGAAGCGACAAGGGATGGATGACTGCAGATATTTTCCCTGTTGTTTTACAACATTTAACATCTCAAGTTAATTAAACTGCTGAAAATAAGATTCTATTATTGATAGACAACCATGAATCACACGTTACATTAAAGGCAGTGAATTTTGGTCGTCAAAATGGTATAAGTTTACTTTCATTTCATCCGCATACTACCCATAGAATGCAGCCACTAGACGTGGGTGTTTTTGGGCTATTCAAAGGGTATTGTGCCATTGCCTTTGATGGTTGGATGTTAAGCCATCCTGGAAGTACAATCTCGATTAAAAGTATAGCAAAAATAACCAATATTCCATTTCAGAAAGCATTTGGTATAAAAAATATAACCAATGCATTTGAAAAACCAGGGTTGTGGCCTGTAAACCGACTCGCATTTGAAGAAACTGATTATGACCCTAGCGAAGTAACCGACAGAGATTGACCTGCAGCACCTAGCAACAAGCTTGATGTAGATACAGCAGATGTTGAATTACTTAATTCAAGTGCAAGAGAGTCCTCAGCAACTTGTATGTCTGGTGCTGAAAACTAAATCACGCTACCATCTTGTAGTTCTGCACAACCATCAAATATTGCTGGTTGTTCTGGAATCCAGAAATCACGAGTCTACACAGCCACTCCAGAAAAACATGGCTACAAGAACTGGAATTACAAAAATGTGGAAAGAAGAAGATAGCTGAAAATAAAAAACTAAATGAAGCCACTAGACAAATATTTAACGAAGAGAAAAAGCCTGTAGCAAAGAAAAAATTGGAATCCAAAACTATAAAACCTTTAAGTAGTTCAAGCGATTCTAATATTTATATGAAAATAATGGATTCTAGTGAAGAAGAGGAATTTATGGAAGAAAAACATGGCTTACTTGATGATGACATACTAGTAGTAGGCGACTTATTACTTCTACGATTTGCAACAAAAACTTGAGTACTCTTCTATGTCTTTAAGGTAACAGAAATACTCGGGCTATCCGAATTTAATATATCTGTTCTACGAAAAACGGGAAACTCTGAAACATTTGTCTTTCCAAATGTTCCAGATGAGGCTCTTGTTGACCGAAATGATATTGTGGCAAAGCTACCTACAACAAATGTTTCTGCAACAACCAGAACTGCGTCGACTTAAAATTTCCTTTCAGATTTGGTGATTTTAATGTTAAATAGGTATTAGCAGTGTCGAGTTGTATTACTTATATTTCAATAAAGTTGGTAAACCTTTACTTCGTTAGTAATTACTTGTCGAGACATTGTGCCTAAAGTGCCCCACATGCATGACTAATGCACCCCACCAGTGGGGTAGTTTCGTCAATTTGCACTCTATTGGAAAAAAAAATAATAAACAAAAACATGTATTTCTTTTCTGGAATTTTTTATAATAAATTGTTGAATAAGAGTCATAGGTATGCTGTAAATAGGTTTTTGTCAAAGAAAATTCCCAAATAATCTAAGAAAACATTAAAATCCAAAAACATGCGGAATGTGCCCCCCTTTCCCCTATATAGCATGAATTTTAACGATGAGTTAAAAATTATTACTGGTAGTGTTCATGCTAGTATGAGAGATAAACTTTACAAAGTCGAGGTAAGGTGGTTATGTTTGGACGAATTTAGAGAAAATAATAGTTTTGTGTTACTTTTTCGATAGCTCTGGATGCCGAGAGACACATTTCCAAAAGTTAATGCATGTGTTCCAGTGGGAAGAGCAACCTGCCACCAGCAGCGTTGGCATTGTTCGCTCATTAAAATATTTCCGTCACGGATAAATCTTGTAGTTGGACAGCCAAAAAAACCATCGGAGTCAGAAGAACTGCACACCATTCAAGATTTGTATTCAGCTCCAAAGGTTTTTACTGCTTCCAAAACAAAGATTACTGAAGCCGATATAACCGAACTGTGCAACCACTTAAATCAGTTTGGCAGCAACGTAGGCTTTTCGTGGTTACTGGGGCCTAAATTAAAAAATACCGAGGTACCCCTATTAATTACCATTTCAGAAATAATTTTCTCTGAAGATTACCTTAGAAGCAATTCAAAAGTTAAGTATTTTCAAACGAAAGCTCGGGTTTTCCACGAAAAAATAGAAGTAGCAGCCGCTACTACCAACCAAGCCAGCAACCCCTTAGGGTTACGACATAAAAAATTAAGGGTGACCGCTAGCAACTTTGGCGGCAGAAGAAACAGATATCATCCTTCACTTTTTAAAAAACCTACAGGTAATGTACTTTATTACTAGTCATGTAAAAAATAGAAAGCATTAATAAAAGAAAACATTGTTTTTGTATAATTATAATCAATAAATTACTTTTTCTTTTCAGGAGCATACGATCTTGCTGGTGTCAAGGCAATACAGTGGGGCCGTGATAACGAAAAATGTGCCGTTGAAGCATTTTCGGCAGCAACCGGATTATCGGTCACCAAAACTGGTTTATGGTTGGATCCGTGTGGGTTTATTGGGGCAAGTCCAGATGGCCTTGTTGGGGAGGACAGTATTATCGAAATAAAATGTCCGTTTAAATACAGAAATTCGAATTTAAGTGCAGCATTAGGTTGTGATGACAAGTACATCATTAGATACGAAAAAGAAAATGATAAGTTCAACGTAAACAATAACCATGATTACTTTCATCAAATTCAGGGCCACTTATATATTTTAAATAAAAAGAAATGCTACCTTGTAGTGTGGACACCAGCACAAATTATTATTAAGCCCATCGAAAAAGATTAAAATTGGCAAAATAACTTTGATGTTATAACGAATTTTTATATAAATCAATTTGTAAATCACATTGCAAATATTGAAAATTAATCTTCTTCTTATTATTAAAAAATAAACAAAATCTTATAAACAACGAATGTATTTTTATTTTATTGTGTAATGTAAAGAAAATGTTACATTTATTTATTCTACATTTGAGTAAACCTATTTAATTAAAGGGTACTGAAAATTTGTCAGTGCCGCACAAACTGGCCATATTTTATTTGACACAGGTAAAAGGTTCTGAGGTATAAGGTCCAGTATATGATACCCTTTAATTCTACCTATAGCTCGTTCAACATGTATACGAGCTCTTGCAATGTTTCTTGTTTGAGTTACTTGATCTTCAGTAAATTGTAGCTGCATTAAAAATGGTGGTGTATTTACAGATACGCCGGCCGGTAAAATATCTGTGATCAAAAACCCTTTATCTGCTAAAATCAATTCCCCTTTTTCAAAAACTTCTAAAATACCACAGACCACAGTGCCCTACGATTACTTTATCCGATGTTGATCCTGGATATAAATCGGACACGTAGGTCACAACTCCAATTGGTGCTACACCAACAAGTCCTTTTAAGGTATTCCTATGTTTATAGCTACTATATAATTCCTTCTGCTTCAACATCAAACCTGGTTTTTCTGAAAAAAACTTCTGTGCAGTCCAATATCATCCTGGTATTAGGAAACAATCCAAAACAAGACGGAAGACAGGTTTCATTGTCGATACGAGATGGCACATTAGCCATTAACGTTGTAAAAATTATTTCATGTAGTCAATGCCACCACGTTGTAAAAATGTTGGACACTGTTGCTGTGGAACGGTTAAATCGTTGTGCCACGTCCTTATATGGCGTGTTCAAACGCAGTTTATACAGTGTCACGAATAGTTGATTCTCTGGTTCGATCCTTTCAACATTCCATACGGAATAGTACGATCGTTCTACTTTAGTCAACAAATTCAAGAGTACCATAAAAATGTCTTTATTTGGAAGACCTGTTTACAGCATTACTAGATCATCGTTGTCTTGAATGTGTTGAAAGCAAAACGCAACTTCTAATTTATTTATTTTAGCCGTTAACTCTTCTACTTCTTTTTGCAGATAATAATTTTCAGCTTGAAGCAATTTTGTACTTTTAGAAATTGTAATTGTTTCAGACAAGTTCTCGCCGGAATCCGCGTGACTACTGCAATTCGTGGTACAACTGGCCTAAAATCATGTATAACAAATGCTTGCTTATTACCTTGCTTTAGCCTTTTTCTCGGGTGAATGGAACTCGAACCTTTTATTCTTACTGTGTTTGAAGAACACTAAGCCATTTTGACGTAAACTATTTTCAAAGTGATAGCTTTAAATTCGCGAGGTATTGCTGGGATCTTTATCTTGTCTTCGAAAAATAATGTTTTATTAGTATAAAGTATTTATATCTTATGTAAACATTGCAAATAAATTAGTAACTATAACCTAACTTACCGTATCAATTTTATCCACCCCTTTTTCTCATTTTCGTCTTTGGGAAATCTATAAAATGTATCACGTTCACTGTAGTGTCTACAATCTGGCGCGAAACACATCACCATTATTATTTCTTTAAAAGCAAATTAAAAGGTATAAAACGAGAAAACTGCTAACAAGATGCGTTCACTGCAGGTTAACGTCCATAACAACCGTTGTTAGGGAATTTATTTTGAACCACGCACGGCGGAAGTACGTCACACGTACCATCCCTATTCAATTCAGAGTAGTGTTTCTACAAAATCTTTTTTTAATAGAGATTTTACCAGCTCAACAATTAATTGTTATACATGGTAGAGTTCTTAAATATTGTAATATAACAGATTAGCAGAAAGGTAAATAGCACCTAATTGAACATATTACTTGTTTGCTTAATTATCACCACTGTTACTTAGTCACTGTTAGTCCTCATCACTACTAGTTTCAGTCAAGTAAATGTCTTGTGGGAGTTTTCTTTTTAGTCTGATGTGTCTCTCTCTCCGTCCGAGTTCATAGAAGGTTGCACTCGCACATTTATTAAGATTTTGATTAAAGTTTGTGATTAGTTTCTTAATGTGTTCGTGAATGGTTGCCATTCCTAGTTCATTGTCGAGTTGTTTATTTGAAACAAACCAAGAGGCATTGACTGCCGTGCGGAGTACTTTATTTTGTAGCACTTGAATTCTGTTTAGGTTGGCTTGTGATGTGTCACCCCAAACTGTACACCCATATAAGACCAATGGCCGTATCAGAGATTTATATAATAACATGGCACATTCAGCAGGCTTTTAGAGACTACTTTTTGGTAATTAGCGGGTAGAGTTGCACTAGTCTAATGTGACCCTCATTTAGCTTTTTGTTGACATGATACTTCCACGTTAGGCGGGTATCTAGGTAAATAAATGCCTAGATATTTAACTGGTTCATCTGATGTATTCCAGGGAATATCATAATTATTAATGTGCACTAATTGCGGCTGATTAATTCGCCTAAGGGTAAAGATTTTGGTAGCGCACTTAGTATGATTAACTGTCATGCTCCATTTTTTAAACCATCTAGCTACTGTGTCTGTAATTGCTAGTTACAATATTTTTTTTATTACTTTTGTTACATTAACAGTAAAAACTTGATGAATTTCTTTGTTTTAAAGAATTTTAATAAACGACATTAAATTGCAGCATTTTTTCTCATCTTTAGTAGCATATTAGTAAGGCGCAATTCAGATTAAAGTAATTTTATTTCCATAGAGAAATAGTGCAAAAATTGTTTGCGTATGTTATATACGGATGCGGCCATAATTATACCATGCGTCCACGAAACTACGCACCATGGCGCTGGAGTGATGCTAGTTTATTTTAAAGATCTACTCTTCCAGTGGCAATTGATAGTCAAACGGTTGCTAAGCATTGACCATTAAAATTGAATTTGCAAGTAACAAATATAAGTGCCTTCGAACGTTTCTGAATGGCCATGGCTATACAACGTATGAATAGTATGTTGGTGGCACTGTAAGTCTATGTCAAATTTGAGGTTAGCAGGTTGGGTTTTACGTCGGTCTGTGTCAAAACTGACGCAAAACCTAACCTGCTATCGTCGAATTTGACACCATACGTCATGTTGAATACGACTAATCGTATTGCCATAGAAAAATAAATATAATAGGGTTGGTCATTAAGCTGTTTTCGTAAAAGCAAGAGCTGATCTTTGGGATAAATTAACGTTGCTCTGATTCCATGGTGCGAAACCCTGTGGACACACGGTATATAACAGCAATAAGATAACATGAACAACACAATAGAATGCTTGAGCTAGAAAGAGATGACCATACAACAAAATTATTTTAGTAGATACAATTAGTTGACTTATGTCATAATTAAAGTGAACCTCAAGCCTACTCATATATTTGCTACTATGTTTATCTCTTTCTTACTCCAGCAATATGTGTTATTTTCTTGTACCTGTTATCTCATTGCTGTTATACCGATGGGGCCATAATTATATACCGGCTGTCTTAAAATGAATTACATCTAGTATGCTTGGAATTTCCCATAATGCAATCCAAAACTTTACTTAAAATTTGCAAGACTGTAAGTCTATGTCAAATTCGAGGTTAGCAGGTTAGGTTTTGCGTCACTTTTGACACAAACTGACGCAAAACATAACCTGATAACCTATTTGACATAGACTTACAGTATTGCCAATTTCAAGTAAAATTTTAGATTGCATTATGGGAAATTCAAAGCATACTAGATGTAATTCATTTTAAGACACCCGGTATAACAGCAATGAGATAACATGAACAAGAAAATAACGCTTATTGCTTCAATAAGAAAGAGATAAACATAGTAGCAAATATTCGAGAAGGCTTGACGTTCACTTTAATTATGACATAAGTCAACTAATTGTGCCTACTAAAATAATTTTTTCGTTTGGCCATCTCTTTCTTACTCAAGCATTCTATTTTTTTGTTCATGTTATCTCATTGCTTTTATATACAATTATGGCCCCATCCATACATAATTGTGGCCCCATCGGTATAATTGGCGTAATTTATGTTCAAATATGATTGGAAATACTACTAAAATCAGGAGGGAAACTCCATCTTAAGCAGTGTAGCCAACAACCGCGAAAACTCGCTAAATCTAGGGTATTTAACAAGTGGTTTAGCTAAAAAATAGGACTTTGTGATTAGCGACTTCTAGCGTTTTTAATATATTTTAGTATGTAATTGTAGGGTATTATTCGTAATTTAAAAAATATGTAAAAATCCATTAATTTCAATATTTCTAATGCTACTAATACATTAATCCTCAATAATTTTCATATATGAAAGAATTGCAAAATATTATTTGCAAATACGTGAGGTTATACTGGTATGATTAACGCCTGAAATTATATTAGGTTTACTTGACATTTATTTGTATTTCGTACGTGGCCAAACGCCGGAGATTTGAAATTAAAAACTGAAGGAGCTTTATCTTTACTCTGACAGTATTCAACATTTACGGATCTAGGAAATTTGTTCGCCAACATTTGTTCCCCGGAAATCTGTTCGCCGACATTTGTTCCCCGGGGAATTTATTCACCCGGAAAGTTGTTCGCCAGGAAATTTTTTCGCCCTGCATTTCTACGCCGGAATTTTGTTCGCCGATATGTTTTAGCATGCAAGTTAGCAGTTAGGTAGAACGGACAAAAGTAAAAAAGACAACAAATGTAATCAAGTTATGTATAATTTATTTAAAAAACATAAACATAATACATGTAACTTAACTAATGGAACCAATGTCTGCCTAATTCACCATAAATAAAAAACATAAACTAGATTATACATATAATTATTATGACTTAACAAAATAAATTTGAGTCCATTTACTTGAAACTTTATCTCTAAAAAAATTAAAAATAAATGGTATAAACAATACAGAGCACTGTTAAAATCACCAGGTTCAAAAGCGTTTCGTATATTTATTTTTATACTTTTTCAAAGGCTATGGACAAAAATTTACAAATAAGCAACGTTGTTATAAAAGTTATTGAAAGTGAAGGTCTTACCTAACAACTTGTGGAATCAAAACACATGCTTATTTGTAAATTTTTGTCCATAGCCTTTGAAAAAGTATAAAAATAAATATACGAAACGTCAGGCGATACATACAAGTGGTTTTTATTTCAATCTAACCATTAAAGCTTGGTACCTGTGCGTAGCACTGAGATTGGAGTTATTCCAACCCCTCTTTCAGTCAAAAAATAACACTTTACTGTGTATGTAACCACACAAGCTGTGAGAGGGACTATCTTTATATATATATATATATATATATATATATTTGGCCAGCTAGATAAGTGAGGACTTACCATAAGATGCACGTTATGAGGACCTGCAGAAGGAATAAATTTAGAAGGCCCCAGTATGTAATAACCTTCTTATTTTATTAAGGGTAATACAATTTGCACAAATATACACCCGAAAAACTAAAAATGACGAAAATTTTTCTTTCCAGTATATCTGAACAAAGTGAGGTCTATGTTATTCCACTATGCAAGTGAGTACCGTATGTTATTTTTCCTGCTGCGCAACTTGTGAGGACATTCATTTGCGTATATAGCTTTGAAGCGCCTTAAGTTAGGTCCGCGCAGTGTTGTCAATTTTCAGTGTAATGAATATCGGACCACGGCGGATGATGACATCACTCTCCGATAAAAATTATTTGCTGCAGTCATAATATATATGTGTAACAACTAATTTTTATCGAAGAGTGATGTCACCATCACCATCACCATCACCATTACCTAAAATTTCCCGGCGCTCTGGCATTCAGTTTAAATCGTGAGTGGCATGTGTTTGTATTAACAGGAAGTGAACTGAAACGAGATAATAATTAACTATAGGTATTATTGTTTAAATGTTGTGCATTATAACAAATTGCATCTTGTTGCTGCAGGCATTTTAAGAATGGATCGAAAATTAAAAATTTTAGTGAACGCATTGAATAAAGAAGACCGTAGTTCCGCTCTAGAACGTTTGAATCTTCCCAAGTATGAAACCACGAAGGGCCTTAGCAAGGATGAATTAAATGCCGTTCTGTCAAGTGAGTAGGATTTCTTATCAATTGTTATTTAACTATGCAGTTGAAATGAATCTCATGTAGGACACTCGCTCAGAATTAAAATTAATAAAAAAAATGATTATGGGTGAACTATAATTTTATTATGAGAAACCTATTATTATTTTCGCTATGTTATTTCACGGAATATATTATACTGTTATACTGTACTAATGTCTTTGTCACAAGGTCCTGAGTTTCAAATAAGTAATATTTTTTTTATTTACATCAGAAAAAGAAGAAGCGTGTTCTAGAACCATGGACAGACAAACAAAAGCAAATCACTCTTGCATATTTTAAACGCCATCTAAAAAAGAAGATTCCACCGAAAAAAAAGGAATGTGTTCAACTACAGGAGGAGAATCCAGGCGTATTTGATAATAAGAGCTGGGAAAATATTAAAATATTTGTAGTTAATAACTATGTTAAGACATAGAATAAGTGTATATGATCACATTTTTTACAAAATAAATACAACATAAATTTGACATTAATGTAATGTATTTTTGTTGCTTATAAATACAAACGACTAGGCAATACCTCAACAACATAGTGATAAAAACGTAGGTACATAAAAATATTTGACAACAGAAAAAATTAAACTGAACTGCTGCAAAATTAACGCTGATTCAAGTTCTTGAGTAAGTAGTTTTTATTAATTGAGTCTTAAATATTAAAAAGAGCAAAACTGAAGCAGGTACGTATTCTGCTTTCGACAAAATGCCCATACTTATAAACGTACAATTTCTGAACTATTGATACAAATCACTACTTTCAAATAAGCTCTTGATACATCAATTTGCCCTTTATCTCAATTAGTGGTCGTAACTCGAGCCTGTTAAAAGTCGAGGTTTTGATACTTTAATCGGAAATTCCAAAAATTGATACAGTTGAATTTTTGAATTTTATTTTTTAATACATGAAACACTGACCTAAATCACTTATTTAGATTTTCCTGAAAATTTTATTTTGAGAAGATAAAGTCTCTCTTCCTTTGCGTAATTGCAAATTTAAATACAGATGGTAAATTCTGTCGTATATCCCGATAGGTTACATTTAAACTGATTATGATAACTTCGACGCTTTAGTCTTCGTTCCAAATTTGTACAATAGCAATTTACTAGAAATTCAACTGCGATTCGTTGTCCGTTAGGAACATTTATTAAACGAACGTTTCGGATTTCGCTTCATTGAGGACAGAACCTTTTAAAATCTCTTTTCACAGATGTTAAGTATTGTAATAGTTGTTATCATTTCTACTGAAAGTGCCGATCCATCTATGTGGATTCCTTCCTGTTGTTACTTCTGGTTCTATATTTTCCAGGGTGTACCCTGGCGGAGTTGCATCTTGCAAGACATTTCTCGCAGTAATCAGTTCAGACTGCGTAACTTGATCAGTACATGGCAGTAAATTAATCCCTTTAACTTCTACATTTGAAGAATGAAAAAACAGGAGCAGGAAAATGGATCTTGAGTTCTGCGTTGCAGTCGATTCTGAAAAAGTTTACTACAACTGAAACAACTTTTTTTCTACCATTCTTAGGCTTACCTTTTCTTTGCAGTATACAAAATAATGCAATAGCCCTCTGAAACCGACGTGAACATTTAAAAATTTCTCGGCGTCTTAAAACACGATGAGTCTAAATATACATAAACGTACTATTGAGGACAAAAAAATTTGAATGACTCCTTTAATTAATACGCTATAGAAACATTTAGTTGTTTTGTTGAAATAAGGCTTTTACTGTAAAAATAAGCTATTTTAAGAGGCCTTTTAAAATAACCTATTTTGACATCAAAAGCCTTATTTCAACAACTAAATTTAAACTACTAATTAAAGGAATCGTTCAAAATTTTTTGTCCTCAGTAGTACATAATCATTGCTCTCCTTTGATCTCGATAGGCCGAACGCAGGTCTGTTTGTTTGTTTGTTTGTCTATCTGTTTGTCTGTCCAATTGCTGTCCTCTCTCCATAATGTCCCACCATTTGAAATTTTGATTAACAGCTACTGCGCATGGTTAGGTAATGGTAAAGAGTTTTGCTCTGAACGTTATAGTAGATTGTTTGTAAAACATATTTTCAGATTTTTGTAACGCGATGCGCTAATAAAATGGTAAGTTAAAAAAAACAATCTGCAAGTATCATACAAAATTTTGAGTGATCATATTTATAAAGTTAACAAGATAGTGTTGGGAAGTTACATAAGCAAGCAAAATTTATTAGGAGTATTTTTTATCACTATATTTCGATTTATATAGCATTGACAAGACAGAAAGTTTAAAAGAAGTAGTAATATAATTGAAAAGAAAACGGAAACTTTTTACTTTCGGTCATTTCAATTTAGGTCACTCAACCATGTAGAAAACTATACAGGGTTAGTTAAAAGTATGGAGACGGCGATTTATTGCCGTTAATATACATTTTAGGAAATTATGTTCAATACAAGAGTTTTTTATGAAATTTCTATCTACATTTTAAAATGCTTGAATCTTTTGTCTTCAATTGTTTTTGAGTTACGTCTGTTCGCATTTTTTTTAAATGGAGTTTTGTTAATTTTACTCTACCATTCGATAGAGAATTTTTTCTCTTTACAGAAGTACTTTTTTTTAATGTTGTTTAATAACATTTTTACAAGAAAACATCGGTTCAAGTATTTAATAAATGTTAGGTATATCCAGATAGACAAAATTACTTTTCTATCTTAGTTTAATCTTAATTTATCATTAAAAACAAATTACTAACTAAATAAACATGAATAAAGAGATTATCTTTAAAAAAATCATTTTTTTTTAAATTAAAATGATCTCTTTATTCATGTTTATTTAGTTAGTAATTTGTTTCTAATGATAAATTAAGATTAAACTAAGATAGAAAAATAATTTTGTCTATCTAGATATACCTAACATTTATTAAATACTTGAACCGGCGTTTTCTTGTAAAAAGGTTATTAAACAAAACTTTAAAAAACCAAAGTACTGCTGTAAAAAGAAAAAAATGCTCTATCGAATGGTAGAGTAAAATCAACAAGTTTCTATTTAAAAAAATTACGCGAACAGGCGTAACTCAAAAACAATTGAAGAGAAAAAAATTCAAGCATTCTAAAATGTAGATAGAAATTTCATTAAAACCTTTTGTATTGAACATAATTTCCTAAAATGAACATTAACGAGAATAAATCACCGTCTCCATACTTTTAACTAACCCTGTATAATTTTAATAAAAACTGACTGATTTTAACATAATTTAAAATACAATTTGTGAGATAAGAAACCTTCATGAATTGTAAATACTGACACTGATTGCGCCGTTTTTATTATAAATATGTAATTTTAATAGTAGTTTATTTATCTAGAACGAAAAGTGGCATTTTAAAGACGAGAAAGTTGTTTACGTCCGAGGCGTCAGCCGAGAACGGAATTACTTGCGAGGACCTTTAAAAACACTTTTCGTTCGTGGTGAATACAACGGTTTATTTCATACTGCAAGTTTACTGAATTTTACTTTAAAGTACTAGGACTTTAATGTTCCATTTTTTGTACAATAAATAAGTTTTAAAGTACTTGAACTTTAAAATTTTACTTTAAAGTACTAGGATTTTAATGATCCACTTTTTGTACCATAAATAATCCGAAAAATGTCATTTTTGACATCAGTATGAAATAAAAATTATATTACCCTTAAAGTTATTTAATAGTCAATTTCTGCCTCTAACAACCAAACTTTACAAAAATTACACAATCCCACAGTTTACGCCTATCTTTTACTTGCAACAAGACCGCACTGCATAAAGCACGCTTTATTTTGCTTTCTTACCAGAATTAGTCATCCAGCAATTTGTTTAAAGTAATACTAGGTACGCTTAAAGTGAGGACGGTACATGGTTGCAACTTTTGCGGTCCTTACTTCGTGCGTAAAGTATGAGTTACGAAGAACTAGAAATATACGTCAAGAAATTATACTCGCGCAGGAGCGCCACCAATGGGAGGAACAATGAACTAAGGTATATAATCGTGGACACTTTTCTAACCAGGTGAGGTCCAAATTATTTTTATTGAATTTGCTTTTAGATGCTTACATCTTGTAAGCAAAATATTAGTGAATTGACAAAGTGAGGTCCGTATATGGTCCTCACTTTGTTTCGGACCTCACTTTAACCGTAAGTTTTACTATGAATGGAGCTCACTGAATGCTCTGGAAGGAAATATATATATATATATATATATATATATATTGCAATGACTTATGTGATATATTATTTTATATTGTAATGAATTAGCTTTAAACATAAATCACCACACAATACTTTTTATGACTTTAAACGGACATTGAATTTTTGGTGAAAAACAACTCCGGGTTCTTTATTTACTGGCAATGTCGTTAAAAATGGTGTTTTTCCCCTATCTGAATTACTTATCTGAATTAATAAGTTGGCTAGCTCATAGAATCACAGCATGAAACTTAAAAATCTCAAACTGGCGTTGGGTTCCTTAGTTAAAATTAGTGCGGGACGCCGCTGTATTATCGTGAAAATTACTTTACAGAGCGCCTGCGCTCACAACGTCAAATGGTGACACACTAAGAATTGTAAACATACAGAAGTCGTGCGTTTTTATGAAATTAAATCAACTCAAATGAGCAGATTTTATCGGTAAGTCAATTTTAATTTACCGCCATCAAACGGCGACTAAACCACTTTTGTTTTCTAGTGACGCTAAGCCTTGATTGTTTTAAACGGCGTGGGTCTGCGTTCAATTGTTTATGGGGCCCATTTGCCAATTTTAACTAATTCTCCTGGGCTTATTATTATATTTGGGAACACAAATCCTCCGGAAACCGACTCTCCAAGACTGCCTTCAGGTTTGGCCAAAATTTCAGCCAGATCGGGCGTATATAAAAAAATTTCACTAACCTAACCTCTCTTGCAGGCGAAGTCACGGCCAGGTCCCCTCTGGTAATTTACCGCTTCCTTCAGCTCCCCGGCGATGATCTGAAGGTTGCTGGCTGCTCGAACTGCCCACTGGTAATCCCTGCTTGCTTCTCAAGACCTCGTACGGTGCTCGTTGTGGTGTCCGGAAGGTCCCCGATGCCAACGTCGAAGAGCAGCCGAAAGAAATTTATTTTTATGACGTGGAAACTCTTGCCTTTATTGGTGTCGATGCTCTGCAGCCTTGTGAACACGATGGTGTACTTTATTTTTACTTTAATTTATGTTCAACACCCAAAAAGATTAATTAAAACTCGAGCAATTTTCAACGTGTCAGCATCATTTTATTGTTAAAAACAAGAGAGTCTGGTTGCTATGCAACTACCATCCAACATTGATTTTAACAGGAAGTAAGTAACTCAATTACATTAATTTAAAATTCTAAAACTAACAAATGTGATAATTATGTATAATAAACTTAGCCTAAAATAATTGTTCTTTGATTCTCATAAAATTGTCCATCTAGGAATGCGCCACAATGCTTATTTAAAAAGCACTTTTAAGTTTAACTTGGTCACTGCACTGATTCTTTGTGTTCACCAAAATTTTATCACTGGCCTGCTTGGATCTTAATTTCTGTACTTTTGCCTGATATCCTTCAAATTCCTCGGTTTTCCTTCTGTATGTAAATTTGGCTGACTTTGTGCTCTTTTGCACGTTACAATCGTTAATCCTCCTCTTACCACTTATTATTTTAAACTGCTCATTATAAGACCTTTTGTAATTTACTTTAGATTGCTACGCACCTTTGTGACTTTGCATGTTTTAAATTTTACTGTGCCAGCTCTATTAAATTGGCTTTTGCTGGTATAATACTTCAACCTTTTTATATTTTACAAATTTACATTGCTACCTACAACCTATGAAATTTGAGTGTCATTCCGTTCAAGCCTATTCAAGTAAATTCGAATGTTACTGGCTACATTTTACAGTGCAACTTTCAATTGACAAATTATGTGATTTTATTCAGATATGCAAATCATTTCAACTCTGTGTTTTTTATGACTTTAATATTTAATTGTTTGGCATGACTACCAGAGCTGATTTAAGGATCAAATAGCATTTCAATATATAGAACAAATTATAGAGAATGGCACTTACATCACATACAAATAAATTAAGGAATCATGCGAACCGAATATTGGCTAAATAACCCCCTTCAGAACTTCAAATCGTGAACAAAGCTTTTTAGGTGCTACACATGAGAAATTCCGGGGCATAAAGAGATTTTAATTACACTTCACATATCGGGCAAAATATAATAATAAATTTGCAGCTCGAATACTACACATGGAACTCGAACGAAACTTGGCTACAAACATGCCCTTTATATTAATCGCGTCAATAAAGCCTTTTTCTCGTAAGTCCTCAGAAACAGCTCAGATTTTGATATTTTTTTAAAATTTTGTTTTTTATATTATTTGAAATCAGAAACCTTTTGGAGCGGGGACGAAATTATTTATATTGTTTAAACAATATGTATGATAATTATGTAGAAAATTTTTTTTTTATACCATATCCATTGAAAATGAGAAAAAAAGAGATATTTATATGTTTTCATATTACTATTCAAAATAATTGTTATATATTAATATTCAAACAATTATTATAAACATTTTTTTAATAAACAATTAAGTATAAGTTACTATTGTGTAACAATGAGATAAAATTAATTTATGGAAAAAATAGGAATTTTGTTAATTTTTGTACAAAAAAAAATTTAATTTTCATCTAAACTATACGTTTCGGAGACCTCATCTTCTTCAAGTAATGGGTCGTTCTTGCAGTCACTTCCACTGCAAACAATGCAGGCAGGTGAGCAATGAAGACCACTTTTTCTGCAGCCACACGCTGAAGCACATCCTGTTTTGCAAGAGCAAAATATGATTTTTAAAATGTTATCAGGTGCTGCTGGTTGCGTCATTTTGATTGGTTTTAGATAATTATCTCTTTGCCAACCCCATTCTTCAGGAGATATTGAAGAATTATTTTTTCCATTGTTGGACTTGTAAGTAGAATCTCTTAATATGTTGTTTTGCTGCATCTGCTGTCGGAGGTAAGGAATTAAGTTGTACGTATTTATTTTTTGAAGCTAATGTTATGAAACGTTTATATCGCAGTTCGTTCAAATTCTTGGAAGTTTTAGCACCATACATTGTAAGAATACAATTAAATCATTCATCAAAAAGCACTTCTTCACATTGCTCTTCAACCATAAAAGTTTCAGCTGCTGCACGTACCTTCTGATCGTCATTAAAAATGTTAGTAAAAATATTTTTACCTTTGTTGTAGAAAGCGGATGTAGTATCACATCCAGGGAATGCATGAATAAAGAAAAGATGATCTTTTTTAATATTTACATATTTCATTAACATTGTTTTTGTTGAATAAACTCGTTGTAAAACATTATTTTTTAATGGTTTTAAAAAACATTTCTTTATCATCGGGTACTAAAGCCATCAATAACACCAAGACATCAATGTCCTCTGCTACAACAACTACATGAAGGAAGGAACAATCTATAGCTGACTGCACAATTAAACGATCAACATCACTTTCTGCTTGACTCCACTCAATATTATTTTCGGCCAGCTTTCTGCAGAGAAGATTAATAAATCTATTTTTATTTTTGCTGTTTCCTAAAAATTTCTCCTGAGTTGCATTTAAAGGCATGTCTTCTTCAAATAAATAGTCGATTGAAGTATCACCTACATATCTACAATTTCTCTCGGATGCTTTAGTTCCATCATTATTATATCCATCAAATACGACTTTTACATTAGTGCCATAGTTATTCCGTAAATATCTAGTGTATCGTTGACAAATAGCAGAAAACTTTTTCATTTTTTTCCCATTTCAATCTATGAAGTAACATACCACCATTAATAATGTAGAAAAATTTTGTAATGTCATTAACATCCGTTTCACATGTTACAAAAATATCATATAGTTTCGATTTCGTAGTTTTCCTCATTCCTCCGTTATCAAACAGTGAAACAGGATAGGGGGCCAGCTCGTAGTCAAAATATTGGCGAAGTTCGTCATTACTTTTTCTTAAAAAGCATAAACGTTGACAAATTAAATTTGGATCTACAGCAACTTCAGTATTTTTAACTTTAAGTTTACTGGTTATGCTTAATAAAGATTTAACAGTATCTTTCGTGGTCAAACGTCATTTTGTCTCTTAAATTAATTCCAACATCGAATGCTTTATAACAATTAATAGTTTCCTTTCCAACAACTCCTGTGGAAATGGCCATGACTTCCGGTACATCAGGAAAGGGATTGTGAACTTCAAAAAAGTTTATCTATTGCTTCAGAATCTTCATTTATTCTGCTATCAGTAGCATCCACATGCTGATATGATGACTTAAAAGCAACTCCACAAAACTCTTCCATCCCGTCCACTACATCTGTTGTAAATAGCGTTGCTTTTATCCATTTGAAAACAACACTTGGTGTTGCTCCACGTCTGAAAGAACCACCTTCTATTTTCATCGACTTCATTAAAGTTTGTTCTATTGTCTGATCTGTCGACATTTTTGAGAAATGCATATCGGACCTTTTAGCACTATGATTTTGTTTGTATGCCTCAAAATCTTGTTCACTTAGTTCTTGTGATAGTGAACGCATTTTTTGTAAATAAATTTCACTACATTTAGCATTAGGAAAGTATCTTGCAGCGTGAAAAAATGGAATCATTAACTCAACAGCTCTCAAGTGCAAGTCCCAATCTCCCATTCTCTCTGCAGCTATGAAATCTTTAAGAAGTGATACCATGCTGAAGTACGTAATCCACAATTTACATGTGTTGCCCCTTTCTTCAATTTCGAGTAATTTAAATTCAAAAATCTATTAATTCAATGAATTTTTCATTATTTTCTATCTCAGTACAATTAAAAGAAAAAAATGATGAAGATTCTTTGAAGTCTTCTTGAAATGCAGCAAATTTTGGATCATTTTTAGTTCTTCAAAGATGATTTTTGTAAGTGTTAGCGGTACTAAACTGTGAGCACGTACAGCTCTCGAATAATTATGTCCTGATAATATTTGGTCGCATGTTTTATCGGCATATATATATATATATATATATATATATATATATATAGTTGAAAGTACTTCTTTTATACCACTTCCTGCCATAATGTTACCAATACATCCAAAAAAAGATAGCATCATATGAAATTCCTAATTTAATAATTATTGTAAGATCATCAGCCAAATCTACAGCAGAAACTATATCTTGTGCTTTCATACGAGGGTCACTCTATATATTGTGAGATACAAAGTAACTATTAACAATAGTTCAATTTTTCTTTTATTTATGTTGAAAGTAGTCCCCTTCAAAGTCGATACATTTTTGTAATCTTCGCTTCAACTCTCCAAAGGCAAAATGCCAGTCACTTGGTTTTAAGGTGTTAAAAAGCTGCATAACCCCAGTTTTAATCTCCTCTACAGAATTAAAACGACGCCCCCTAGATGCTTTTCCAATTTAAAGAAATCACACATCGCTAAATCCGGAGAATAGGGTGGATGTGGAATAACCTTGACTTTATTTTCTTTCAAGTAATCTACTGTTAATTTTGCGGTATGAGAAGAAGCGTTGTCATGATGTAAGAATAAACCTTTTACCCTAAGCTCCTCTAGCACCTGAGGAAGACAGACAGTGGTATACCAGTTTGCTGTTACTGTCTTCTCATGTTCTAGCCTAACAGCCTTTACCAATCCCGTGCTCCTGAAGAATACAGCAAACATCACTTTCGTCGTTGATCGCTGTTTTTTTGGCGTCACCGGAGCTGGGCCATCTTTGTAGATCCACACCTTACTCTCCTGACGAGTTGGACAGTCGTAAAATGAAATATAGGTTTCGTCACCAGTAACAATTTTAGAAATAATACGTTGCCCACCATCATTCAAAAAATTAAGGGTATCGCGGCTGATTTGCAAACGCTCGGCTTTGTGCTCGTGAGTAAGCTTATGCGGCATCCAGGCGGAAAACAACTTTCTTTAGTTTTAGTTCTTGATATAAAATTCTTGAAAATGACTCGGATTCAATACCAAGGGACTCTTCTATCATGGCATACGTAACTGTGTTGTCCTTTTCTACCATTTTTCTAACAGCTTGGATATTTTCGGCAGTTACTGCAGTTTTTGGACGTCCTTCACGGGTGCCATCTTTAAGAGTAACACCGTCCCTTTAGAAACTCTATACCATCGAAACAATGTTGCTCTAGATCGACTTTTTTCTCCAAAAGCGGATTTCATTCTATCCAAGCACTCAACTTCGCTCAAACTACACTAGAAATCATAAAATATCAACGCGAAAATGCTGTCGGCTGAGATCCATTTTGACTGATCTTTAGAAATTGTTTTCGACGGGAATGGCATAAGCTTTCTAGATCATATTTTGCATAGTAATCTAGATTGGATTGAAGTTTTTAATAAAAGAAGTAGGGGTCTTCTAAGATGTTTGGGTTTGCTGTATCTCACTATATATAGAATGACCCTCGTATAAAGCGGTTGGTCAAAAGTTATTACACAAACTTTCATAGCAACAGATCTAGCTTTGTAAATAGCGATTCTTATAGCAGTAAACACAGTATTGTAGTCACTTGGATTTGAATTAATAAATGGCAAGACCACGATTTTTGATTGTTCATACTCTAATCCAGTGGTTAGGTTTTGCATAAATGCGTTCCATCCAGGATAATTATTATCTTCAATATGCTTCATAAACATCCAAAGTGTATTTAAATGTGTTATATAAGTAGGCTTCAATTCTATATTGTTTTCTGGTATTACAGCTATTATTTTTCTTAATCCTGCACCACTCGCTTTTGTGTATGGTTCAACTCTTATCTCTCCTATCTCAGCAGCGTCTTGTTCTGAAGGTATAGTTTTTAACCGCGTAAAGGATTTTCGAGGTTGTATTGAATTCGCTGGAGTTACAATACTAATTCCTCCAAGATTATGGAAAGTTCCGGCACCTGTCAAAGTTGCGGTCTTAAAATCTGCATTGTCAAAAACAAACTGGAGGAATGGATTATCACTTAGTACAGCAGAATCTTGATAAAGTGCTGAAGCTTCGTATAATTGTGTCTCATAAGATGCACAAAAACCTAATGCATGACATAAATCAATGACTTTTCTAGATCCAAGTTTCCTGTGTAACGTTACACCTAATCCAACTTGAAGGGGTGATAGAAAAGAACGTGGTCTCACAGCAGACATAATTGCATGTGCAATTGACGTTTTTTTGTCACATTTATTATCAACAATTTTCTTTCTTTTATTCTTTCCTATAATTTCACTCAACAATAATTTTAATGACTGAGGAATCACACCTATCAATTCTGATTCAGAAAACATTTTATCACTAGCAGGATAATTATGATTAATAAATATTTTTTTACAAATGTCAGAGTGGATTAAATCTGAAACTTCCTTGATTTTTCTAATATTTTCATCCTCCGTCTCCAAATTGGACTCTACAAAAGATTTATTCATAATTTCATGAATTGTTTTCTTAAAACAAAAAAGAGTAGATAGTCCTTGATAATTTGATACGACAAGATTTTCTCCATAATGTTTCCCCCTTAATAGTTTTCGGAGCAGGCGGATTATCGGCTAAAACATTCATCAGCTCATTTAAAGAAAACTGACAATCGGGATGATCATCGATATAATCTATTATTCGGTCCATAGCGTCATTTGTATTACTAGTTCGTGGCTAAATTGTTTTTACAGGTGTATTATTCTGCTTGAAAATATCTGCATGACAAGACCGATGGTATTTTGCGTTGACGGATTTCAGATCATTCACCGAATTAATTCTCAAAAGGAGAGATCGAGAAAATACATCTCTTTTATTTTTGATAACGTCAAGTAAATTCTGCTTCGTGTGATAAGAAGTAACAGCAGATATATTTTGACGCTGTTTGACTTTTCTTCCAGCAAATAATGATGCAGCACAAATAAAACAAATTTGATCCCAATCAAAAGAAGAATCTGAAGATCTTCTTAACTTCAATTTAGGTGGGCTGACAGATGCTTGTTCACACAGTTCAACTTTTTTAATTTCAGCTAAAACACTTTTACGTTCAGTAAATCGTTTCCGACAACTGGAATGTAGCAATACTTTTTTCCGCTAATCAGAAAATTAAGGTGATTATACCACTCCCTCTAACATCAACCAATGAAAAACGGCAAAATGCATAGTTACGCATGTACTAACTTTTGATAATGTACATAGCAACTGACAATCACATACCTTCCTGATTAATAGGTGATAATCACACGCCCTCACAAACATCACGTTACCTGCTGTCAGTACAATTGTCATAACAATCACATTAACTGTACTTTTAATATTTAAAATACACTATTCAAACGTTGTTTATTGACTCGTGATATAATCTAGCCGAATGCAACTCGTGTCTTCTCGATTATCAAATCATTTCTGTTTCCACTCGATATATTGTTTTAGGCAATCACGCTCGTCCTTCGGACTCGCGTAATTGCCAAACAATATATCTCGTGTAAACAGAAATGATTATTTGATAATCAAGAATCCACTAGTTGCATTATATATGATAATTACACTTTAAGTAAAAAAAAACTAATTACGAGAATTCTACGAAACATGCGTTTACTTCGAAAAGCAAATGGATACTGAGTGAAGTAAACAGTATACATATGAAGGTAGCCGAACATATGCCATTAGACCTTGATTTCTTTTGCCAGGTAGGCAGTACCTAAATAACAAAAAGTCCATTTCTATTATTCGTATAGTGCTATAACACGGCAAAGTTTCTAATACAACGTACCGCAGAAGCAAATGTATGTAGCGTTTACACGTAACGCATACATATTTTTGTATAATGTAAATATTGAATTATTGTAAAAAAAAATAACAATTATTTTCCATACTAAACTAACAAAAATAATTAATTTTCATACTAGACTTAAAATAAGAATTGTTTTTTAGAAAACTAGAGACGAAACTGATTTTTTTCTACATAAATATTATAAATATTGTTTAAACAATATAAATCATTCCGTCCCCGCTCCTAAAGATTTCTGATTTTGAATAATATAATTTTTTTTTAAATTCATCAAAATCGGAGCTGTTCTTCTACGAGACTAGAGAAAGATTGCAGCAGGAAATTAAATGAGAAGCTTACTATTAAAAGAAACAGTAAAGCGCAGCAGTGAAAACATTTTTAAACTGGTTAGAAATTAAAGGTATTCTGAAGATACTCGTAATTTGACCTTAATATAATAATTGTGACGTTATTGATGCTTAATTTTATGGTTGTGTAATAGGGCTCAGCCACTAAACAGCTCTTTCGATTAAACTCTTAATCGGGCTCAACCACCAAACAGGTCTTCCGATTAAACTCCTAATCAGACGCAACCAACAAACAGGTCTTCCGATTACACTCCTAATCGGGCTCAACCACCAAACAGCTCTTTCGATTAAACTCCTAATCGGGTTCAACCACCAAACAGGTCTTCCGATGAAACCCCTATTCAGGCTTAACCACCAAACAGCTCTTTCGATTAAACTCTTAATCGGGTTCAACCACCAAACAGGTCTTCCGATGAAACCCCTATTCAGGCTTAACCACCAAACAGCTCTTTCGATTAAACTCCTAATCGGGTTCAACGACCAAACAGGTCTTCCGATGAAACCCCTATTCAGGCTTAACCACCAAACAGCTCTTTCGATTAAACTCTTAATCGGGCTCAACCACCAAACAGGTCTTCCGATTAAACTCCTAATCAGACGCAACCAACAAACAGGTCTTCCGATTACACTCCTAATCGGGCTCAACCACCAAACAGCTCTTTCGATTAAACTCCTAATCGGGTTCAACCACCAAACAGGTCTTCCGATGAAACCCCTATTCAGGCTTAACCACCAAACAGCTCTTTCGATTAAACTCCTAATCGGGTTCAACGACCAAACAGGTCTTCCGATGAAACCCCTATTCAGGCTTAACCACCAAACAGCTCTTTCGATTAAACTCTTAATCGGGCTCAACCACCAAACAGGTCTTCCGATTAAACTCCTAATCAGACGCAACCAACAAACAGGTCTTCCGATTACACTCCTAATCGGGCTCAACCACCAAACAGCTCTTTCGAATAAACTCCTAATCGGGTTCAACCACCAAACAGGTCTTCCGATGAAACCCCTATTCAGGCTTAACCACCAAACAGCTCTTTCGATTAAACTCCTAATGTCTTCCGATGAAACCCCTATTCAGGCTTAACCACCAAACAGCTCTTTCGATTAAACTCTTAATCGGGTTCAACCATCAAACAGGTCTTCCGATGAAACCCCTATTCAGGCTTAACCACCAAACAGCTCTTTCGATTAAACTCCTAATCGGGTTCAACCACCAAACAGGTCTTCCGATGAAACCCCTATTCAGGCTTAACCACCAAACAGCTCTTTCGATTAAACTCTTAATCGGGCTCAACCACCAAACAGGTCTTCCGATTAAACTCCTAATCAGACGCAACCAACAAACAGGTCTTCCGATTACACTCCTAATCGGGCTCAACCACCAAACAGCTCTTTCGATTAAACTCCTAATCGGGTTCAACCACCAAACAGGTCTTTCGATGAAACCCCTATTCAGGCTTAACCACCAAACAGCTCTTTCGATTAAACTCCTAATCGGGTTCAACGACCAAACAGGTCTTCCGATGCAACCCTTATTCAGGCTTAACCACCAAACAGCTCTTTCGATTAAACTCTTAATCGGGCTCAACCACCAAACAGGTCTTCCGATTAAACTCCTAATCAGACGCAACCAACAAACAGGTCTTCCGATTACACTCCTAATCGGGCTCAACCACCAAACAGCTCTTTCGATTAAACTCCTAATCGGGTTCAACCACCAAACAGGTCTTCCGATGAAACCCCTATTCAGGCTTAACCACCAAACAGCTCTTTCGATTAAACTCCTAATGTCTTCCGATGAAACCCCTATTCAGGCTTAACCACCAAACAGCTCTTTCGATTAAACTCTTAATCGGGTTCAACCACCAAACAGGTCTTCCGATGAAACCCCTATTCAGGCTTAACCGCCAAACAGCTCTTTCGATTAAACTCCTAATCGGGTTCAACCACCAAACAGGTCTTCCGATGAAACCCCTATTCAGGCTTAACCACCAAACAGCTCTTTCGATTAAACTCTTAATCGAGCTCAACCACCAAACAGGTCTTCCGATTAAACTCCTACTCAGACGCAACCAATAAACAGGTCTTCCGATTACACTCCTAATCGGGCTCAACCACCAAACAGCTCTTTCGATTAAACTCCTAATCGGGTTCAACCACCAAACAGGTCTTCCGATGAAACCCCTATTCAGGCTTAACCACCAAACAGCTCTTTCGATTAAACTCCTAATCGGGTTCAACGACCAAACAGGTCTTCCGATGAAACCCCTATTCAGGCTTAACCACCAAACAGCTCTTTCGATTAAACTCTTAATCGGGCTCAACCACCAAACAGGTCTTCCGATTAAACTCCTAATCAGACGCAACCAACAAACAGGTCTTCCGATTACACTCCTAATCGGGCTCAACCACCAAACAGCTCTTTCGATTAAACTCCTAATCGGGTTCAACCACCAAACAGGTCTTCCGATGAAACCCCTATTCAGGCTTAACCACCAAACAGCTCTTTCGATTAAACTCCTAATGTCTTCCGATGAAACCCCTATTCAGGCTTAACCACCAAACAGCTCTTTCGATTAAACTCTTAATCGGGTTCAACCACCAAACAGGTCTTCCGATGAAACCCCTATTCAGGCTTAACCACCAAACAGCTCTTTCGATTAAACTCCTAATCGGGTTCAACCACCAAACAGGTCTTCCGATGAAACCCCTATTCAGGCTTAACCACCAAACAGCTCTTTCGATTAAACTCTTAATCGGGCTCAACCACCAAACAGGTCTTCCGATTAAACTCCTAATCAGACGCAACCAATAAACAGGTCTTCCGATTACACTCCTAATCGGGCTCAACCACCAAACAGCTCTTTCGATTAAACTCCTAATCGGGTTCAACCACCAAACAGGTCTTCCGATGAAACCCCTATTCAGGCTTAACCACCAAACAGCTCTTTCGATTAAACTCCTAATGTCTTCCGATGAAACCCCTATTCAGGCTTAACCACCAAACAGCTCTTTCGATTAAACTCTTAATCGGGTTCAACCACCAAACAGGTCTTCCGATGAAACCCCTATTCAGGCTTAACCACCAAACAGCTCTTTCGATTAAACTCCTAATCGGGTTCAACCACCAAACAGGTCTTCCGATGAAACCCCTATTCAGGCTTAACCACCAAACAGCTCTTTCGATTAAACTCCTAATCGGGTTCAACCACCAAACAGGTCTTCCGATGAAACCCCTATTCAGGCTTAACCACCAAACAGCTCTTTCGATTAAACTCTTAATCGGGCTCAACCACCAAACAGGTCTTCCGATTAAACTCCTAATCAGACGCAACCAACAAACAGGTCTTCCGATTACACTCCTAATCGGGCTCAACCACCAAACAGCTCTTTCGATTAAACTCCTAATCGGGTTCAACCACCAAACAGGTCTTCCGATGAAACCCCTATTCAGGCTTAACCACCAAACAGCTCTTTCGATTAAACTCCTAATCGGGTTCAACCACCAAACAGGTCTTCCGATGAAACCCCTATTCAGGCTTAACCACCAAACAGCTCTTTCGATTAAACTCCTAATCGGGTTCAACCACCAAACAGGTCTTCCGATGAAACCCCTATTCAGGCTTAACCACCAAACAGCTCTTTCGATTAAACTCTTAATCGGGCTCAACCACCAAACAGGTCTTCCGATTAAACTCCTAATCAGACGCAACCAACAAACAGGACTTCCGATTACACTCCTATTCGGGCTCAACCACCAAACAGCTCTTTCGATTAAACTCCTAATCGGGTTCAACCACCAAACAGGTCTTTCGATGAAACCCCTATTCAGGCTTAACCACCAAACAGCTCTTTCGATTACACTCCTAATCGGGCTCAACCACCAAACAGCTCTTTCGATTAAACTCCTAATCGGGTTCAACCACCAAACAGGTCTTCCGATGAAACCCCTATTCAGGCTTAACCACCAAACAGCTCTTTCGATTAAACTCCTAATGTCTTCCGATGAAACCCCTATTCAGGCTTAACCACCAAACAGCTCTTTCGATTAAACTCTTAATCGGGTTCAACCATCAAACAGGTCTTCCGATGAAACCCCTATTCAGGCTTAACCACCAAACAGCTCTTTCGATTAAACTCCTAATCGGGTTCAACCACCAAACAGGTCTTCCGATGAAACCCCTATTCAGGCTTAACCACCAAACAGCTCTTTCGATTAAACTCTTAATCGGGCTCAACCACCAAACAGGTCTTCCGATTAAACTCCTAATCAGACGCAACCAACAAACAGGTCTTCCGATTACACTCCTAATCGGGCTCAACCACCAAACAGCTCTTTCGATTAAACTCCTAATCGGGTTCAACCACCAAACAGGTCTTCCGATGAAACCCCTATTCAGGCTTAACCACCAAACAGCTCTTTCGATTAAACTCCTAATGTCTTCCGATGAAACCCCTATTCAGGCTTAACCACCAAACAGCTCTTTCGATTAAACTCTTAATCGGGCTCAACCACCAAACAGGTCTTCCGATTAAACTCCTAATCAGACGCAACCAACAAACAGGTCTTCCGATTACACTCCTAATCGGGCTCAACCACCAAACAGCTCTTTCGATTAAACTCCTAATCGGGTTCAACCACCAAACAGGTCTTCCGATGCAACCCTTATTCAGGCTTAACCACCAAACAGCTCTTTCGATTAAACTCTTAATCGGGCTCAACCACCAAACAGGTCTTCCGATTAAACTCCTAATCAGACGCAACCAACAAACAGGTCTTCCGATTACACTCCTAATCGGGCTCAACCACCAAACAGCTCTTTCGATTAAACTCCTAATCGGGTTCAACCACCAAACAGGTCTTCCGATGAAACCCCTATTCAGGCTTAACCACCAAACAGCTCTTTCGATTAAACTCCTAATGTCTTCCGATGAAACCCCTATTCAGGCTTAACCACCAAACAGCTCTTTCGATTAAACTCTTAATCGGGTTCAACCACCAAACAGGTCTTCCGATGAAACCCCTATTCAGGCTTAACCGCCAAACAGCTCTTTCGATTAAACTCCTAATCGGGTTCAACCACCAAACAGGTCTTCCGATGAAACCCCTATTCAGGCTTAACCACCAAACAGCTCTTTCGATTAAACTCTTAATCGGGCTCAACCACCAAACAGGTCTTCCGATTAAACTCCTAATCAGACGCAACCAATAAACAGGTCTTCCCATTACACTCCTAATCGGGCTCAACCACCAAACAGCTCTTTCGATTAAACTCCTAATCGGGTTCAACCACCAAACAGGTCTTCCGATGAAACCCCTATTCAGGCTTAACCACCAAACAGCTCTTTCGATTAAACTCCTAATGTCTTCCGATGAAACCCCTATTCAGGCTTAACCACCAAACAGCTCTTTCGATTAAACTCTTAATCGGGTTCAACCACCAAACAGGTCTTCCGATGAAACCCCTATTCAGGCTTAACCACCAAACAGCTCTTTCGATTAAACTCCTAATCGGGTTCAACCACCAAACAGGTCTTCCGATGAAACCCCTATTCAGGCTTAACCACCAAACAGCTCTTTCGATTAAACTCCTAATCGGGTTCAACCACCAAACAGGTCTTCCGATGAAACCCCTATTCAGGCTTATCCACCAAACAGCTCTTTCGATTAAACTCTTAATCGGGCTCAACCACCAAACAGGTCTTCCGATTAAACTCCTAATCAGACGCAACCAACAAACAGGTCTTCCGATTACACTCCTAATCGGGCTCAACCACCAAACAGCTCTTTCGATTAAACTCCTAATCGGGTTCAACCACCAAACAGGTCTTTCGATGAAACCCCTATTCAGGCTTAACCACCAAACAGCTCTTTCGATTAAACTCCTAATCGGGTTCAACGACCAAACAGGTCTTCCGATGCAACCCTTATTCAGGCTTAACCACCAAACAGCTCTTTCGATTAAACTCTTAATCGGGCTCAACCACCAAACAGGTCTTCCGATTAAACTCCTAATCAGACGCAATCAACAAACAGGTCTTCCGATTACACTCCTAATCGGGCTCAACCACCAAACAGCTCTTTCGATTAAACTCCTAATCGGGTTCAACCACCAAACAGGTCTTCCGATGAAACCCCTATTCAGGCTTAACCACCAAACAGCTCTTTCGATTAAACTCCTAATGTCTTCCGATGAAACCCCTATTCAGGCTTAACCACCAAACAGCTCTTTCGATTAAACTCTTAATCGGGTTCAACCACCAAACAGGTCTTCCGATGAAACCCCTATTCAGGCTTAACCGCCAAACAGCTCTTTCGATTAAACTCCTAATCGGGTTCAACCACCAAACAGGTCTTCCGATGAAACCCCTATTCAGGCTTAACCACCAAACAGCTCTTTCGATTAAACTCTTAATCGGGCTCAACCACCAAACAGGTCTTCCGATTAAACTCCTAATCAGACGCAACCAATAAACAGGTCTTCCGATTACACTCCTAATCGGGCTCAACAACCAAACAGCTCTTTCGATTAAACTCCTAATCGGGTTCAACCACCAAACAGGTCTTCCGATGAAACCCCTATTCAGGCTTAACCACCAAACAGCTCTTTCGATTAAACTCCTAATCGGGTTCAACGACCAAACAGGTCTTCCGATGAAACCCCTATTCAGGCTTAACCACCAAACAGCTCTTTCGATTAAACTCTTAATCGGGCTCAACCACCAAACAGGTCTTCCGATTAAACTCCTAATCAGACGCAACCAACAAACAGGTCTTCCGATTACACTCCTAATCGGGCTCAACCACCAAACAGCTCTTTCGATTAAACTCCTAATCGGGTTCAACCACCAAACAGGTCTTCCGATGAAACCCCTATTCAGGCTTAACCACCAAACAGCTCTTTCGATTAAACTCCTAATGTCTTCCGATGAAACCCCTATTCAGGCTTAACCACCAAACAGCTCTTTCGATTAAACTCTTAATCGGGTTCAACCACCAAACAGGTCTTCCGATGAAACCCCTATTCAGGCTTAACCAGCAAACAGCTCTTTCGATTAAACTCCTAATCGGGTTCAACCACCAAACAGGTCTTCCGATGAAACCCCTATTCAGGCTTAACCACCAAACAGCTCTTTCGATTAAACTCTTAATCGGGCTCAACCACCAAACAGGTCTTCCGATTAAACTCCTAATCAGACGCAACCAATAAACAGGTCTTCCGATTACACTCCTAATCGGGCTCAACCACCAAACAGCTCTTTCGATTAAACTCCTAATCGGGTTCAACCACCAAACAGGTCTTCCGATGAAACCCCTATTCAGGCTTAACCACCAAACAGCTCTTTCGATTAAACTCCTAATCGGGTTCAACGACCAAACAGGTCTTCCGATGAAACCCCTATTCAGGCTTAACCACCAAACAGCTCTTTCGATTAAACTCTTAATCGGGCTCAACCACCAAACAGGTCTTCCGATTAAACTCCTAATCAGACGCAACCAACAAACAGGTCTTCCGATTACACTCCTAATCGGGCTCAACCACCAAACAGCTCTTTCGATTAAACTCCTAATCGGGTTCAACCACCAAACAGGTCTTCCGATGAAACCCCTATTCAGGCTTAACCACCAAACAGCTCTTTCGATTAAACTCCTAATGTCTTCCGATGAAACCCCTATTCAGGCTTAACCACCAAACAGCTCTTTCGATTAAACTCTTAATCGGGTTCAACCACCAAACAGGTCTTCCGATGAAACCCCTATTCAGGCTTAACCACCAAACAGCTCTTTCGATTAAACTCTTAATCGGGTTCAACCACCAAACAGGTCTTCCGATGAAACCCCTATTCAGGCTTAACCACCAAACAGCTCTTTCGATTAAACTCCTAATCGGGTTCAACGACCAAACAGGTCTTCCGATGAAACCCCTATTCAGGCTTAACCACCAAACAGCTCTTTCGATTAAACTCTTAATCGGGCTCAACCACCAAACAGGTCTTCCGATTAAACTCCTAATCAGACGCAACCAACAAACAGGTCTTCCGATTACACTCCTAATCGGGCTCAACCACCAAACAGCTCTTTCGATTAAACTCCTAATCGGGTTCAACCACCAAACAGGTCTTCCGATGAAACCCCTATTCAGGCTTAACCACCAAACAGCTCTTTCGATTAAACTCCTAATCGGGTTCAACGACCAAACAGGTCTTCCGATGAAACCCCTATTCAGGCTTAACCACCAAACAGCTCTTTCGATTAAACTCTTAATCGGGCTCAACCACCAAACAGGTCTTCCGATTAAACTCCTAATCAGACGCAACCAACAAACAGGTCTTCCGATTACACTCCTAATCGGGCTCAACCACCAAACAGCTCTTTCGATTAAACTCCTAATCGGGTTCAACCACCAAACAGGTCTTCCGATGAAACCCCTATTCAGGCTTAACCACCAAACAGCTCTTTCGATTAAACTCCTAATCGGGTTCAACGACCAAACAGGTCTTCCGATGAAACCCCTATTCAGGCTTAACCACCAAACAGCTCTTTCGATTAAACTCTTAATCGGGCTCAACCACCAAACAGGTCTTCCGATTAAACTCCTAATCAGACGCAACCAACAAACAGGTCTTCCGATTACACTCCTAATCGGGCTCAACCACCAAACAGCTCTTTCGATTAAACTCCTAATCGGGTTCAACCACCAAACAGGTCTTCCGATGAAACCCCTATTCAGGCTTAACCACCAAACAGCTCTTTCGATTAAACTCCTAATGTCTTCCGATGAAACCCCTATTCAGGCTTAACCACCAAACAGCTCTTTCGATTAAACTCTTAATCGGGTTCAACCACCAAACAGGTCTTCCGATGAAACCCCTATTCAGGCTTAACCACCAAACAGCTCTTTCGATTAAACTCTTAATCGGGTTCAACCACCAAACAGGTCTTCCGATGAAACCCCTATTCAGGCTTAACCACCAAACAGCTCTTTCGATTAAACTCCTAATCGGGTTCAACGACCAAACAGGTCTTCCGATGAAACCCCTATTCAGGCTTAACCACCAAACAGCTCTTTCGATTAAACTCTTAATCGGGCTCAACCACCAAACAGGTCTTCCGATTAAACTCCTAATCAGACGCAACCAACAAACAGGTCTTCCGATTACACTCCTAATCGGGCTCAACCACCAAACAGCTCTTTCGATTAAACTCCTAATCGGGTTCAACCACCAAACAGGTCTTCCGATGAAACCCCTATTCAGGCTTAACCACCAAACAGCTCTTTCGATTAAACTCCTAATCGGGTTCAACGACCAAACAGGTCTTCCGATGAAACCCCTATTCAGGCTTAACCACCAAACAGCTCTTTCGATTAAACTCTTAATCGGGCTCAACCACCAAACAGGTCTTCCGATTAAACTCCTAATCAGACGCAACCAACAAACAGGTCTTCCGATTACACTCCTAATCGGGCTCAACCACCAAACAGCTCTTTCGATTAAACTCCTAATCGGGTTCAACCACCAAACAGGTCTTCCGATGAAACCCCTATTCAGGCTTAACCACCAAACAGCTCTTTCGATTAAACTCCTAATGTCTTCCGATGAAACCCCTATTCAGGCTTAACCACCAAACAGCTCTTTCGATTAAACTCTTAATCGGGTTCAACCATCAAACAGGTCTTCCGATGAAACCCCTATTCAGGCTTAACCACCAAACAGCTCTTTCGATTAAACTCCTAATCGGGTTCAACCACCAAACAGGTCTTCCGATGAAACCCCTATTCAGGCTTAACCACCAAACAGCTCTTTCGATTAAACTCTTAATCGGGCTCAACCACCAAACAGGTCTTCCGATTAAACTCCTAATCAGACGCAACCAACAAACAGGTCTTCCGATTACACTCCTAATCGGGCTCAACCACCAAACAGCTCTTTCGATTAAACTCCTAATCGGGTTCAACCACCAAACAGGTCTTTCGATGAAACCCCTATTCAGGCTTAACCACCAAACAGCTCTTTCGATTAAACTCCTAATCGGGTTCAACGACCAAACAGGTCTTCCGATGCAACCCTTATTCAGGCTTAACCATCAAACAGCTCTTTCGATTAAATTCTTAATCGGGCTCAACCACCAAACAGGTCTTCCGATTAAACTCCTAATCAGACGCAACCAACAAACAGGTCTTCCGATTACACTCCTAATCGGACTCAACCACCAAACAGCTCTTTCGATTAAACTCCTAATCGGGTTCAACCACCAAACAGGTCTTCCGATGAAACCCCTATTCAGGCTTAACCACCAAACAGCTCTTTCGATTAAACTCCTAATGTCTTCCGATGAAACCCCTATTCAGGCTTAACCACCAAACAGCTCTTTCGATTAAACTCTTAATCGGGTTCAACCACCAAACAGGTCTTCCGATGAAACCCCTATTCAGGCTTAACCGCCAAACAGCTCTTTCGATTAAACTCCTAATCGGGTTCAACCACCAAACAGGTCTTCCGATGAAACCCCTATTCAGGCTTAACCACCAAACAGCTCTTTCGATTAAACTCTTAATCGGGCTCAACCACCAAACAGGTCTTCCGATTAAACTCCTAATCAGACGCAACCAATAAACAGGTCTTCCGATTACACTCCTAATCGGGCTCAACCACCAAACAGCTCTTTCGATTAAACTCCTAATCGGGTTCAACCACCAAACAGGTCTTCCGATGAAACCCCTATTCAGGCTTAACCACCAAACAGCTCTTTCGATTAAACTCCTAATCGGGTTCAACGACCAAACAGGTCTTCCGATGAAACCCCTATTCAGGCTTAACCACCAAACAGCTCTTTCGATTAAACTCTTAATCGGGCTCAACCACCAAACAGGTCTTCCGATTAAACTCCTAATCAGACGCAACCAACAAACAGGTCTTCCGATTACACTCCTAATCGGGCTCAACCACCAAACAGCTCTTTCGATTAAACTCCTAATCGGGTTCAACCACCAAACAGGTCTTCCGATGAAACCCCTATTCAGGCTTAACCACCAAACAGCTCTTTCGATTAAACTCCTAATGTCTTCCGATGAAACCCCTATTCAGGCTTAACCACCAAACAGCTCTTTCGATTAAACTCTTAATCGGGTTCAACCACCAAACAGGTCTTCCGATGAAACCCCTATTCAGGCTTAACCACCAAACAGCTCTTTCGATTAAACTCCTAATCGGGTTCAACCACCAAACAGGTCTTCCGATGAAACCCCTATTCAGGCTTAACCACCAAACAGCTCTTTCGATTAAACTCTTAATCGGGCTCAACCACCAAACAGGTCTTCCGATTAAACTCCTAATCAGACGCAACCAATAAACAGGTCTTCCGATTACACTCCTAATCGGGCTCAACCACCAAACAGCTCTTTCGATTAAACTCCTAATCGGGTTCAACCACCAAACAGGTCTTCCGATGAAACCCCTATTCAGGCTTAACCACCAAACAGCTCTTTCGATTAAACTCCTAATGTCTTCCGATGAAACCCCTATTCAGGCTTAACCACCAAACAGCTCTTTCGATTAAACTCTTAATCGGGTTCAACCACCAAACAGGTCTTCCGATGAAACCCCTATTCAGGCTTAACCACCAAACAGCTCTTTCGATTAAACTCCTAATCGGGTTCAACCACCAAACAGGTCTTCCGATGAAACCCCTATTCAGGCTTAACCACCAAACAGCTCTTTCGATTAAACTCCTAATCGGGTTCAACCACCAAACAGGTCTTCCGATGAAACCCCTATTCAGGCTTAACCACCAAACAGCTCTTTCGATTAAACTCTTAATCGGGCTCAACCACCAAACAGGTCTTCCGATTAAACTCCTAATCAGACGCAACCAACAAACAGGTCTTCCGATTACACTCCTAATCGGGCTCAACCACCAAACAGCTCTTTCGATTAAACTCCTAATCGGGTTCAACCACCAAACAGGTCTTCCGATGAAACCCCTATTCAGGCTTAACCACCAAACAGCTCTTTCGATTAAACTCCTAATCGGGTTCAACCACCAAACAGGTCTTCCGATGAAACCCCTATTCAGGCTTAACCACCAAACAGCTCTTTCGATTAAACTCCTAATCGGGTTCAACCACCAAACAGGTCTTCCGATGAAACCCCTATTCAGGCTTAACCACCAAACAGCTCTTTCGATTAAACTCTTAATCGGGCTCAACCACCAAACAGGTCTTCCGATTAAACTCCTAATCAGACGCAACCAACAAACAGGTCTTCCGATTACACTCCTAATCGGGCTCAACCACCAAACAGCTCTTTCGATTAAACTCCTAATCGGGTTCAACCACCAAACAGGTCTTTCGATGAAACCCCTATTCAGGCTTAACCACCAAACAGCTCTTTCGATTACACTCCTAATCGGGCTCAACCACCAAACAGCTCTTTCGATTAAACTCCTAATCGGGTTCAACCACCAAACAGGTCTTCCGATGAAACCCCTATTCAGGCTTAACCACCAAACAGCTCTTTCGATTAAACTCCTAATGTCTTCCGATGAAACCCCTATTCAGGCTTAACCACCAAACAGCTCTTTCGATTAAACTCTTAATCGGGTTCAACCATCAAACAGGTCTTCCGATGAAACCCCTATTCAGGCTTAACCACCAAACAGCTCTTTCGATTAAACTCCTAATCGGGTTCAACCACCAAACAGGTCTTCCGATGAAACCCCTATTCAGGCTTAACCACCAAACAGCTCTTTCGATTAAACTCTTAATCGGGCTCAACCACCAAACAGGTCTTCCGATTAAACTCCTAATCAGACGCAACCAACAAACAGGTCTTCCGATTACACTCCTAATCGGGCTCAACCACCAAACAGCTCTTTCGATTAAACTCCTAATCGGGTTCAACCTCCAAACAGGTCTTTCGATGAAACCCCTATTCAGGCTTAACCACCAAACAGCTCTTTCGATTAAACTCCTAATCGGGTTCAACGACCAAACAGGTCTTCCGATGCAACCCTTATTCAGGCTTAACCACCAAACAGCTCTTTCGATTAAACTCTTAATCGGGCTCAACCACCAAACAGGTCTTCCGATTAAACTCCTAATCAGACGCAACCAACAAACAGGTCTTCCGATTACACTCCTAATCGGGCTCAACCACCAAACAGCTCTTTCGATTAAACTCCTAATCGGGTTCAACCACCAAACAGGTCTTCCGATGAAACCCCTATTCAGGCTTAACCACCAAACAGCTCTTTCGATTAAACTCCTAATGTCTTCCGATGAAACCCCTATTCAGGCTTAACCACCAAACAGCTCTTTCGATTAAACTCTTAATCGGGTTCAACCACCAAACAGGTCTTCCGATGAAACCCCTATTCAGGCTTAACCGCCAAACAGCTCTTTCGATTAAACTCCTAATCGGGTTCAACCACCAAACAGGTCTTCCGATGAAACCCCTATTCAGGCTTAACCACCAAACAGCTCTTTCGATTAAACTCTTAATCGGGCTCAACCACCAAACAGGTCTTCCGATTAAACTCCTAATCAGACGCAACCAATAAACAGGTCTTCCGATTACACTCCTAATCGGGCTCAACCACCAAACAGCTCTTTCGATTAAACTCCTAATCGGGTTCAACCACCAAACAGGTCTTCCGATGAAACCCCTATTCAGGCTTAACCACCAAACAGCTCTTTCGATTAAACTCCTAATCGGGTTCAACGACCAAACAGGTCTTCCGATGAAACCCCTATTCAGGCTTAACCACCAAACAGCTCTTTCGATTAAACTCTTAATCGGGCTCAACCACCAAACAGGTCTTCCGATTAAACTCCTAATCAGACGCAACCAACAAACAGGTCTTCCGATTACACTCCTAATCGGGCTCAACCACCAAACAGCTCTTTCGATTAAACTCCTAATCGGGTTCAACCACCAAACAGGTCTTCCGATGAAACCCCTATTCAGGCTTAACCACCAAACAGCTCTTTAGATTAAACTCCTAATGTCTTCCGATGAAACCCCTATTCAGGCTTAACCACCAAACAGCTCTTTCGATTAAACTCTTAATCGGGTTCAACCACCAAACAGGTCTTCCGATGAAACCCCTATTCAGGCTTAACCACCAAACAGCTCTTTCGATTAAACTCCTAATCGGGTTCAACCACCAAACAGGTCTTCCGATGAAACCCCTATTCAGGCTTAACCACCAAACAGCTCTTTCGATTAAACTCTTAATCGGGCTCAACCACCAAACAGGTCTTCCGATTAAACTCCTAATCAGACGCAACCAATAAACAGGTCTTCCGATTACACTCCTAATCGGGCTCAACCACCAAACAGCTCTTTCGATTAAACTCCTAATCGGGTTCAACCACCAAACAGGTCTTCCGATGAAACCCCTATTCAGGCTTAACCACCAAACAGCTCTTTCGATTAAACTCCTAATGTCTTCCGATGAAACCCCTATTCAGGCTTAACCACCAAACAGCTCTTTCGATTAAACTCTTAATCGGGTTCAACCACCAAACAGGTCTTCCGATGAAACCCCTATTCAGGCTTAACCACCAAACAGCTCTTTCGATTAAACTCCTAATCGGGTTCAACCACCAAACAGGTCTTCCGATGAAACCCCTATTCAGGCTTAACCACCAAACAGCTCTTTCGATTAAACTCCTAATCGGGTTCAACCACCAAACAGGTCTTCCGATGAAACCCCTATTCAGGCTTAACCACCAAACAGCTCTTTCGATTAAACTCTTAATCGGGCTCAACCACCAAACAGGTCTTCCGATTAAACTCCTAATCAGACGCAACCAACAAACAGGTCTTCCGATTACACTCCTAATCGGGCTCAACCACCAAACAGCTCTTTCGATTAAACTCCTAATCGGGTTCAACCATCAAACAGGTCTTTCGATGAAACCCCTATTCAGGCTTAACCACCAAACAGCTCTTTCGATTAAACTCCTAATCGGGTTCAACGACCAAACAGGTCTTCCGATGCAACCCTTATTCAGGCTTAACCACCAAACAGCTCTTTCGATTAAACTCTTAATCGGGCTCAACCACCAAACAGGTCTTCCGATTAAACTCCTAATCAGACGCAATCAACAAACAGGTCTTCCGATTACACTCCTAATCGGGCTCAACCACCAAACAGCTCTTTCGATTAAACTCCTAATCGGGTTCAACCACCAAACAGGTCTTCCGATGAAACCCCTATTCAGGCTTAACCACCAAACAGCTCTTTCGATTAAACTCCTAATGTCTTCCGATGAAACCCCTATTCAGGCTTAACCACCAAACAGCTCTTTCGATTAAACTCTTAATCGGGTTCAACCACCAAACAGGTCTTCCGATGAAACCCCTATTCAGGCTTAACCGCCAAACAGCTCTTTCGATTAAACTCCTAATCGGGTTCAACCACCAAACAGGTCTTCCGATGAAACCCCTATTCAGGCTTAACCACCAAACAGCTCTTTCGATTAAACTCTTAATCGGGCTCAACCACCAAACAGGTCTTCCGATTAAACTCCTAATCAGACGCAACCAATAAACAGGTCTTCCGATTACACTCCTAATCGGGCTCAACCACCAAACAGCTCTTTCGATTAAACTCCTAATCGGGTTCAACCACCAAACAGGTCTTCCGATGAAACCCCTATTCAGGCTTAACCACCAAACAGCTCTTTCGATTAAACTCCTAATCGGGTTCAACGACCAAACAGGTCTTCCGATGAAACCCCTATTCAGGCTTAACCACCAAACAGCTCTTTCGATTAAACTCTTAATCGGGCTCAACCACCAAACAGGTCTTCCGATTAAACTCCTAATCAGACGCAACCAACAAACAGGTCTTCCGATTACACTCCTAATCGGGCTCAACCACCAAACAGCTCTTTCGATTAAACTCCTAATCGGGTTCAACCACCAAACAGGTCTTCCGATGAAACCCCTATTCAGGCTTAACCACCAAACAGCTCTTTCGATTAAACTCCTAATGTCTTCCGATGAAACCCCTATTCAGGCTTAACCACCAAACAGCTCTTTCGATTAAACTCTTAATCGGGTTCAACCACCAAACAGGTCTTCCGATGAAACCCCTATTCAGGCTTAACCAGCAAACAGCTCTTTCGATTAAACTCCTAATCGGGTTCAACCACCAAACAGGTCTTCCGATGAAACCCCTATTCAGGCTTAACCACCAAACAGCTCTTTCGATTAAACTCTTAATCGGGCTCAACCACCAAACAGGTCTTCCGATTAAACTCCTAATCAGACGCAACCAATAAACAGGTCTTCCGATTACACTCCTAATCGGGCTCAACCACCAAACAGCTCTTTCGATTAAACTCCTAATCGGGTTCAACCACCAAACAGGTCTTCCGATGAAACCCCTATTCAGGCTTAACCACCAAACAGCTCTTTCGATTAAACTCCTAATCGGGTTCAACGACCAAACAGGTCTTCCGATGAAACCCCTATTCAGGCTTAACCACCAAACAGCTCTTTCGATTAAACTCTTAATCGGGCTCAACCACCAAACAGGTCTTCCGATTAAACTCCTAATCAGACGCAACCAACAAACAGGTCTTCCGATTACACTCCTAATCGGGCTCAACCACCAAACAGCTCTTTCGATTAAACTCCTAATCGGGTTCAACCACCAAACAGGTCTTCCGATGAAACCCCTATTCAGGCTTAACCACCAAACAGCTCTTTCGATTAAACTCCTAATGTCTTCCGATGAAACCCCTATTCAGGCTTAACCACCAAACAGCTCTTTCGATTAAACTCTTAATCGGGTTCAACCACCAAACAGGTCTTCCGATGAAACCCCTATTCAGGCTTAACCACCAAACAGCTCTTTCGATTAAACTCCTAATCGGGTTCAACCACCAAACAGGTCTTCCGATGAAACCCCTATTCAGGCTTAACCACCAAACAGCTCTTTCGATTAAACTCTTAATCGGGCTCAACCACCAAACAGGTCTTCCGATTAAACTCCTAATCAGACGCAACCAATAAACAGGTCTTCCGATTACACTCCTAATCGGGCTCAACCACCAAACAGCTCTTTCGATTAAACTCCTAATCGGGTTCAACCACCAAACAGGTCTTCCGATGAAACCCCTATTCAGGCTTAACCACCAAACAGCTCTTTCGATTAAACTCCTAATGTCTTCCGATGAAACCCCTATTCAGGCTTAACCACCAAACAGCTCTTTCGATTAAACTCTTAATCGGGTTCAACCACCAAACAGGTCTTCCGATGAAACCCCTATTCAGGCTTAACCACCAAACAGCTCTTTCGATTAAACTCCTAATCGGGTTCAACCACCAAACAGGTCTTCCGATGAAACACCTATTCAGGCTTAACCACCAAACAGCTCTTTCGATTAAACTCCTAATCGGGTTCAACCACCAAACAGGTCTTCCGATGAAACCCCTATTCAGGCTTAACCACCAAACAGCTCTTTCGATTAAACTCTTAATCGGGCTCAACCACCAAACAGGTCTTCCGATTAAACTCCTAATCAGACGCAACCAACAAACAGGTCTTCCGATTACACTCCTAATCGGGCTCAACCACCAAACAGCTCTTTCGATTAAACTCCTAATCGGGTTCAACCACCAAACAGGTCTTCCGATGAAACCCCTATTCAGGCTTAACCACCAAACAGCTCTTTCGATTAAACTCCTAATCGGGTTCAACCACCAAACAGGTCTTCCGATGAAACCCCTATTCAGGCTTAACCACCAAACAGCTCTTTCGATTAAACTCCTAATCGGGTTCAACCACCAAACAGGTCTTCCGATGAAACCCCTATTCAGGCTTAACCACCAAACAGCTCTTTCGATTAAACTCTTAATCGGGCTCAACCACCAAACAGGTCTTCCGATTAAACTCCTAATCAGACGCAACCAACAAACAGGTCTTCCGATTACACTCCTAATCGGGCTCAACCACCAAACAGCTCTTTCGATTAAACTCCTAATCGGGTTCAACCACCAAACAGGTCTTTCGATGAAACCCCTATTCAGGCTTAACCACCAAACAGCTCTTTCGATTACACTCCTAATCGGGCTCAACCACCAAACAGCTCTTTCGATTAAACTCCTAATCGGGTTCAACCACCAAACAGGTCTTCCGATGAAACCCCTATTCAGGCTTAACCACCAAACAGCTCTTTCGATTAAACTCCTAATGTCTTCCGATGAAACCCCTATTCAGGCTTAACCACCAAACAGCTCTTTCGATTAAACTCTTAATCGGGTTCAACCATCAAACAGGTCTTCCGATGAAACCCCTATTCAGGCTTAACCACCAAACAGCTCTTTCGATTAAACTCCTAATCGGGTTCAACCACCAAACAGGTCTTCCGATGAAACCCCTATTCAGGCTTAACCACCAAACAGCTCTTTCGATTAAACTCTTAATCGGGCTCAACCACCAAACAGGTCTTCCGATTAAACTCCTAATCAGACGCAACCAACAAACAGGTCTTCCGATTACACTCCTAATCGGGCTCAACCACCAAACAGCTCTTTCGATTAAACTCCTAATCGGGTTCAACCACCAAACAGGTCTTTCGATGAAACCCCTATTCAGGCTTAACCACCAAACAGCTCTTTCGATTAAACTCCTAATCGGGTTCAACGACCAAACAGGTCTTCCGATGCAACCCTTATTCAGGCTTAACCACCAAACAGCTCTTTCGATTAAACTCCTAATCGGGTTCAACGACCAAACAGGTCTTCCGATGAAACCCCTATTCAGGCTTAACCACCAAACAGCTCTTTCGATTAAACTCTTAATCGGGCTCAACCACCAAACAGGTCTTTCGATGAAACCCCTATTCAGGCTTAACCACCAAACAGCTCTTTCGATTAAACTCCTAATCGGGTTCAACGACCAAACAGGTCTTCCGATGCAACCCCTATTCAGGCTTAACCGCCAAACAGCTCTTTCGATTAAACTCCTAATCGGGTTCAACCACCAAACAGGTCTTCCGATGAAACCCCTATTCAGGCTTAACCACCAAACAGCTCTTTCGATTAAACTCTTAATCGGGCTCAACCACCAAACAGGTCTTCCGATTAAACTCCTAATCAGACGCAACCAATAAACAGGTCTTCCGATTACACTCCTAATCGGGCTCAACCACCAAACAGCTCTTTCGATTAAACTCCTAATCGGGTTCAACCACCAAACAGGTCTTCCGATGAAACCCCTATTCAGGCTTAACCACCAAACAGCTCTTTCGATTAAACTCCTAATCGGGTTCAACGACCAAACAGGTCTTCCGATGAAACCCCTATTCAGGCTTAACCACTAAACAGCTCTTTCGATTAAACTCTTAATCGGGCTCAACCACCAAACAGGTCTTCCGATTAAACTCCTAATCAGACGCAACCAACAAACAGGTCTTCCGATTACACTCCTAATCGGGCTCAACCACCAAACAGGTCTTCCGATTAAACTCCTAATCAGACGCAACCAATAAACAGGTCTTCCGATTACACTCCTAATCGGGCTCAACCACCAAACAGCTCTTTCGATTAAACTCCTAATCGGGTTCAACCACCAAACAGGTCTTCCGATGAAACCCCTATTCAGGCTTAACCACCAAACAGCTCTTTCGATTAAACTCCTAATGTCTTCCGATGAAACCCCTATTCAGGCTTAACCACCAAACAGCTCTTTCGATTAAACTCTTAATCGGGTTCAACCACCAAACAGGTCTTCCGATGAAACCCCTATTCAGGCTTAACCACCAAACAGCTCTTTCGATTAAACTCCTAATCGGGTTCAACCACCAAACAGGTCTTCCGATGAAACCCCTATTCAGGCTTAACCACCAAACAGCTCTTTCGATTAAACTCCTAATCGGGTTCAACCACCAAACAGGTCTTCCGATGAAACCCCTATTCAGGCTTAACCACCAAACAGCTCTTTCGATTAAACTCCTAATGTCTTCCGATGAAACCCCTATTCAGGCTTAACCACCAAACAGCTCTTTCGATTAAACTCCTAATGTCTTCCGATGAAACCCCTATTCAGGCTTAACCACCAAACAGCTCTTTCGATTAAACTCCTAATCAGACGCAACCAACAAACAGGTCTTCCGATTACACTCCTAATCGGGCTCAACCACCAAACAGCTCTTTCGATTAAACTCCTAATCGGGTTCAACGACCAAACAGGTCTTCCGATGCAACCCTTATTCAGGCTTAACCACCAAACAGCTCTTTCGATTAAACTTTTAATCGGGCTCAACCACCAAACAGGTCTTCCGATTAAACTCCTAATCAGACGCAATCAACAAACAGGTCTTCCGATTACACTCCTAATCGGGCTCAACCACCAAACAGCTCTTTCGATTAAACTCCTAATCGGGTTCAACCACCAAACAGGTCTTCCGATGAAACCCCTATTCAGGCTTAACCACCAAACAGCTCTTTCGATTAAACTCCTAATGTCTTCCGATGAAACCCCTATTCAGGCTTAACCACCAAACAGCTCTTTCGATTAAACTCTTAATCGGGTTCAACCACCAAACAGGTCTTCCGATGAAACCCCTATTCAGGCTTAACCGCCAAACAGCTCTTTCGATTAAACTCCTAATCGGGTTCAACCACCAAACAGGTCTTCCGATGAAACCCCTATTCAGGCTTAACCACCAAACAGCTCTTTCGATTAAACTCTTAATCGGGCTCAACCACCAAACAGGTCTTCCGATTAAACTCCTAATCAGACGCAACCAATAAACAGGTCTTCCGATTACACTCCTAATCGGGCTCAACCACCAAACAGCTCTTTCGATTAAACTCCTAATCGGGTTCAACCACCAAACAGGTCTTCCGATGAAACCCCTATTCAGGCTTAACCACCAAACAGCTCTTTCGATTAAACTCCTAATCGGGTTCAACGACCAAACAGGTCTTCCGATGAAACCCCTATTCAGGCTTAACCACCAAACAGCTCTTTCGATTAAACTCTTAATCGGGCTCAACCACCAAACAGGTCTTCCGATTAAACTCCTAATCAGACGCAACCAACAAACAGGTCTTCCGATTACACTCCTAATCGGGCTCAACCACCAAACAGCTCTTTCGATTAAACTCCTAATCGGGTTCAACCACCAAACAGGTCTTCCGATGAAACCCCTATTCAGGCTTAACCACCAAACAGCTCTTTCGATTAAACTCCTAATGTCTTCCGATGAAACCCCTATTCAGGCTTAACCACCAAACAGCTCTTTCGATTAAACTCTTAATCGGGTTCAACCACCAAACAGGTCTTCCGATGAAACCCCTATTCAGGCTTAACCACCAAACAGCTCTTTCGATTAAACTCCTAATCGGGTTCAACCACCAAACAGGTCTTCCGATGAAACCCCTATTCAGGCTTAACCACCAAACAGCTCTTTCGATTAAACTCTTAATCGGGCTCAACCACCAAACAGGTCTTCCGATTAAACTCCTAATCAGACGCAACCAATAAACAGGTCTTCCGATTACACTCCTAATCGGGCTCAACCACCAAACAGCTCTTTCGATTAAACTCCTAATCGGGTTCAACCACCAAACAGGTCTTCCGATGAAACCCCTATTCAGGCTTAACCACCAAACAGCTCTTTCGATTAAACTCCTAATCGGGTTCAACCACCAAACAGGTCTTCCGATTAAATGACTGCAATCGGGATCGACGCCTATCAACAAAGCGTCACTCGTATCACTAATGAATAATGATACATCTGACCAAGTTACATCCCTAATCAGGATCGACGCGGACAGTTCATCTAACCAAGTTGTATACCTTGTCAGGATCGACTGAAAACAATGACATCATCTTTACATAATTCGAATAAATATCAAATTAATCATATTTCTCGTTTTTCTCCGCCGACACGGAGCGATATTCCTCCGAGTCAACTAAAATTTCTCCTTGTCCCTCAGAGACACTAATCAGCTGATCGTGAGCACACTTAAAGGTTTGACCTTTACACTTTTCCGTTGGCCTTGTTACCTCATAACTGCCATTTTCCAATACCTTGTTACAAAACTCTGACTATAAAATAAGGAGTAGCAAAGGCTACCGGATTCTCAGCCGGAGCTGGTCGTGGGTCGAACAGAAGACTTAAAGCGTAAGCTGAAACGGTGAGTAATTTATGGGCGCCAAGTAGCATAACCCAGCACTTTGCTAATCATCAAACCAGACACTACGGAAGGTGCTACTAAGCGATCCTGAAAATTAGAGGTAGCGACAAGGACACACAAATCAAATTCGCAGGCATAAGTAACGAGTATATATAATTTAATAGAATATTAACATTCATAAAATATTAACAGTGCTCGGTAGTATATCACAACAACAAATATCACAAACCAGATTTCATATAATAATATCGAAAAATTTATCACAGATTAAACTCACCAGATTAAATAAATAAAGTCGTAGATCGTAGCAATTCGCATGTATGACCAAACGCGTCTCAAATTTAAGCGGTAGTTAAGGTTTTGTTTTGTTTGTCAAGTTGAAATCAACGCTAAACCCTCAGTTGCAAAAATACATAACTGTACTAGTAATCAAATGTACACAAATCCCATTGTTACCCAAGATCTTGGTATAGGGGCGCAAAATTACCCGAAACACGCTAATTAAATCTCGCCCTGAAGGGGCGTAATTGCTTAAACAACGATCGGACTGATTTCGCTAATTTCTTGCAAAATGGGGCCGCACTAAGCCAAATTCAACCGACTGACGGATCTCTCCACTGAGATCGAGTCTAAAATCGTTTAAATGGGCGTATGCAAGAATTGCTATTACAAAATTCACATAAGGGAAACCTTATCGTCCCTATGCATCTACAATAGACACAGCCTCTAATGGAGGCTCGAAATGTCAAGTTATAAATATTAAGATGTTATACAACAAAATAGGTTTACTTTAAACTGCAAGTGAGTTATCACAACATTAAAGTAAGTAAATTAGCTTATCAAAATCTGGCCGTAGCACAAAGCGCTACAATGAATAATTAAACACACATTAAAATCATGCCTATAACACAGGTTAAGTTGGTCGAGCTCAAAACTGCACAAGAACGCTTAAGGAAATTGCAAAGACAGACCTTGGCTGCACCAGGTGACGAACGTGCTAAATCGGAGGCCTACTGCACGATGTTGAGGAAGCCAGGTGTTCCAACGGGCTTCATCGCAGGTAACGCAGAGATCTCGGGCCAGTAAATCTGCTAGCCTGTTTTAGGGACTGGAAATCTCCCAAACTCACAGCCAGCCGACTGCAGCAACTGCCTGGAGAGAGTGCTCTCCAAGAGGGGCCAAATCCATCAACCAAACGCCTCGAAAAGCTCCTGCGCCACATGAACAAACTCGCCGCTCACCAACAGAGATGCGTTAGTTCATACCAAAGGACTGCTTCCTAATCTGAGTGCGTTCACCGCCCGTACCAAAGGGGAATTGAGTGCTTTCACTGCCCGTACCAAAGGGGAGCTGAGTGCGTTCACCGCCCGTACCAAAAGGGAGCTGAGTGCGTTCACCGCCCGTACCAAAAGGGAGCTGAGTGCGTTCACCGCCCGTACCAAAAGGGAGCTGAGTGCGTTCACCGCCCGTACCAAAAGGGAGCTGAGTGCGTTCACCGCCCGTACCAAAAGGGAGCTGAGTGCGTTCACCGCCCGTACCAAAAGGGAGCTGAGTGCGTTCACCGCCCGTACCAAAAGGGAGCTAAAAGGGACAACATTCTGCCTTAGAAATATAACCAGTAATTGTCAAAATAGCATACCGTGAGATGTTATGCTCCAAATCGCCCAAGTAGTTACATGTGATTGTCAGATGAATTCCGGACAAAAATCCGTGCTTGAAATGTATCACAACAAAAACGTCGGGGACGTCTCCCAGACAAAAAATCACACCAAGATATACATTTTCATGCTAGGATGACCGTGACAAAACCGAATTACAAATATTCGTGCATCGATCAACCAAAGATGCCTTTCACCACATCCATCTTCTGACAACCCAAAATGGCTAATGATAATTTGACAGCTAGGCCCAGAAAATTCCAAATTTGCAGAAAAATCGCATCTGCAACCAACATAGCACGCGTACAACGTGAGGCCTAATCTGCAGTGACTTTACTCGAGGAAATGGGTAACTCAAACTAGGTTATTATAGGGTAAATAGTTAGAGCGAAATGTGCAAAGTGCCTTGAATTAGGCAGGGATAAGGCAAATCGTTAAATTAATACGAAAAGTGACTTTTGGCCCATAACAACTCTCCCCCTACTTAAAAATAGGTAAATTCCTCAAATTTACCGACGTAGAACCTAAGCATGCACATCAACAACACTTCAAAACCTTACAGATACATAATCGATACCTCAAATAGCCCCAAAGAGAATACTGCAAAAACCAAACACACCCAAGGCAACACCAGATAATTTAGAAACGGATACGTGGCCTAAATACTCCAACACTAGAAGACGAAAAGGAAAAAAAGGAATTACGACGGGATTAAAAGATTGAGAGCGAAAAATAGAAGGAAGGGATAAGCAGACCTCACAGTGAACGCCACCCAGAAAAGGACATCGGAACATCCGTCGCTGCTAGATCTAAAAGGCGCGCGGTGGATGAACCGATCCAGGCCCAATTCAGCACAACGTCCACCAAGGGGACTACCTAACACGAAGAAGAAAACTAAAGACGAAAGTAATGAAAAAGGGAATGGGAATTAGAAAGCTCTAGGAAAGGAGATAGTGGACAACACAGAAGAAGGATGAGAAGGGATTCGTCCGTTGTCACGTCAGTCTGTCAACGTAGGGTGGAATCAAATGAACTAACAGAAAATTTCTAAATGGGAAAAAGCCGAAAAAGGTTTGAGATCGTCACAGATCATAGACACCAGGCGCGGGACCCCGTAGGACACTCCGCGATCATAAGCAACTATGCCCTATGACGACAAAACAAAACAGCCCTACACCCTACTAGTCTGGGAAAAGTGTACAACCCAGGACCGACTGCACACTGAAACACCATCTACAGTGACCAGATGGCGGATCACCGGAAGCGAGACGGCAAAAATGTCTCACCCCTGTATGACAAGATGGAATGTCTCAGCCTACCTTACAAGTAAGGAATAGACGGGAAAGTAACCGACCGTACAAGTCCCCAACCATCCTCCCAAATGGACTAAAACTCCCACGATATTTCTCACACTACAAACCCAAAGGGAACAACATGAGAAAACAACCTGGAATCAAAATATCACTTAAAAACTAGTGGTAAAACAAATAAGCGCGAAATAACAGCAAACTAACCCTCGTTAGGTACTTGATCGCGATTGTCGTCATAATGGGGTTTAAGATCTTTAGCATGCCAAGTCCCTCGCAGCAGGTTACCTTCAGGGGTCTTAAGTTCATAAACCCATCTGGATAAACGACGATGGATAATGAAAGGACCAACATACTTAGGTGCAAGCTTCGCTGAAAAATGTTTCGCAGCATCAGAAAGAACATAGTTTTTGCGCCAAACAGATTGGTTCACCTGATATTCAACAGGACGGCGTCTAAGGTCATAATATGTTTTCGATTTCTCATATGCTTTATCCAGACGACGACGTACATCAGCATATAAGCGTTGGACAGCTTCAGAGCGATTGTTATCGTTGGCGCGATCGAATCGCAACTCAGGCTCGGCATTGGCATTCTCGTCGTCAGCTTCTCCAGGTCTCTTAAGAACAATCTCCCGACCAAAGTTGATGAAATAAGGAGTTTGTCCAGTTACTTCGTGTTTGGAGGTTCTAATAGCGCACGCCACATGAGGTAAATACTTGTCCCATTCACGGTGATTATCTCGAACATATGCCGTTAGCATAGTCTTCAGGACGCGGTTAATGCGTTCGGTTGGATTCGCCTGAGGGTGATAATAGGCTGTAAATGACATTTTGCAGTTGTAGGTGTTCATGAGAGCAGTAAACTCACGGCTGCGAAATTGGACACCATTATCACAGATGATGCGGCGAGGCGCCCCGTACACGAGGAACACATCTTCTTCAAGGTGTTTGACTATATTAGGAGCCGTAGCTGAGCGCAAAGGAAAGAATAGAGGAAATTTGCTGAAACAGTCGGCAACGACGAGGATATAAGAATAACCTTTCTTCGACCGAGGCAAAGGACCAACAATGTCAGTACAAATTACTTCCCACGGTTTATTTATAATTGAATGTCCACCCATAAAGCCGACAGGAGGTCGCTGTTCAGGCTTGGTTCTCCCGCAGGTGTTACAACGGCGTATATAGCGGGCCACGTCAGCACGCATCTTGGGCCAATAATAAAGTTTAGCTATACGATTTAAAGTTTTGGATACACCAGTATGTCCAGCTGTTGGAAGGTCATGATTCTGGCATATCAGGTCAATACGTTTCTCTTTAGGAACCACCAGTTTCCATTCATCTCTGTCTTCCCGTAGGTCGGAGTAAGCAACGGTGGTGTGCTTGTATAGCTTGTTCCCTTCAACACGCCACAAGGGAAAACGACGGGGATTATTCCGTACGTTGGCTAGCATACGTAGGTACCAACGGTCCTTGACATCTGCGTCTAACATGGGTTGTCCTTCAATGGCATCTACCACTGGCACAGCACGAGACAGCGTATCAGGTACTACATGATCTTTCCCTTTACGGTGGATGATGTCAAAATCATATTGTTGTAGGCGTACTGCCCATCGAGCAATTCGGCCAGTAGGATCTTTAATGTTGTTCAACCATTTTAAACTATAATGATCAGTGATCACAGTGAACTTCGTTCCCTCGATGTATGGCCGAAGTTTTTCTATAGCAAAAATAACTGCCAGGCACTCACGTTCGGTGGTGCTGAAATTTCTCTCGTTCTTGGTTAAAGAGCGACTAACATAGCAGATAACCTTCTCACCATCTTCTTGATTTTGTGTGAGAACGGCGCCAAGACCATAAGCGGAGGCGTCAGTCTGAATAGAGAAAGGCAAGTCGAAATTAGGACACGCAAGTATAGGTGCAGAAATTAAGTGTTCCTTAATTGAATGAAAAGCCTCTTCACAATCTGCAGTCCAATGAAATTTGACGTTCTTTTTAAGCAACGAAGTCAGCGGAGCCAACAACGTAGAGAAATTAGGTACGAAGCGCCTATACCATGAGGCCATACCCACTATGCGGCGGATTTCAGAAACACAAGTTGGTGTGGGTATTTCGAGGATGGCCCGAACTTTATCTGGGTCGACTAACAGACCTTTGGAATTGACTACATAGCCTAAGTATCGAAGTTCCGGTTTGCAAAAATGGCACTTTTCCTTGCTTAAGGTTAAACCGGCATCAGACAAGCGTTTGACAACCTCTCGTAAAACGTCTAAATGTTGTTCGAAGGTTTGTGTACATATAATGACGTCATCGAGGTAGGTGAAAACAAAAGGTTCTAGGTCAGCCCCTATCACACGATCTATCAATCGTTGCCAAGTGGCCGGGGCGGTATGAAGACCGAAAGGTAGACGACGAAATTGATACAAGCCTCGATTAGGCACCGTAAAGGCGGTATATTCACGAGAAGACTCTGCAACAGGTATCTGCCAATAGGCGGACTTGATATCCAAGGTCGTAAGATAACGTGCATCCCGAAGTTTGTCGAGGGTACTGCTAATATACGGAAGAGGGTACGCATCTGGCTGACTAACTTTATTTAGCTTACGAAAATCCACACAAAACCTATAGGTGTTATCACGCTTTTTGACCATAAGAATCGGAGACGACCACGCAGAGGTAGAGCGTTCCACAATGCCATCTTTCAGCATCCTATCTAATTCCCTATCGACATGTTGTTGGAGGGCCGGCGAAATGGGGTAATAACGCTGTTTTATAGGTGGAGATTGCGTTCTAATCTCATGTTGGACTAAGTGAGTACATCCGATCTTGTCACCCATGACTCTAAAGGTATTATCGATAAATTCTTGTAGCTGAAGGCTCTGTGCACTAGAAAGATGTTCGGCAGATTGTATAGCATTGACGAAAACGTTGGGATTGTCCATGGCAAAATTCCATTCATCCTGACGAAGGTTAGGGATGATGTTCATCTTACGCCAAAAATCTATGCCTAGAATGAGCGAATGAGGTAGTGAAGGAACCACCAAAACGTCCATGACACAGACTTTGTTTCGAAGAGTTATAGGTATCGTGGTAGTACCTATACTGATACATTCGTCACCATTAGCCACTACACAAGAAGAAATGTGCTGAGTATCGAGGCGGCAGTAATTCTGTAGCATCTCCCAGCCTTGTCTACCTAAGAGAGTTCGAGAGGCTCCAGAGTCTAAAAGGCCTAAAATATAATTTCCAAAAATCGAAACCTTCAGGTAGGGTCGTTCATCTTTACCGGCATGACTAAGTATGAAGTCGAGTACAGCTTGATGCTTAAAGACAGAATTTTCAGATTCGACAACACGTTTGTTGGCCTTAATATGCTTACAGCGTGCTAATCGGCCTCTTAACAACGCTGATTGGCGTTTCCCGAACATGAAGGACAGGTTCTGGAGGTATAGTTCGGTTTGCCACATTTATAACAGTGCATCTTTTTAGGCTGAGGGCAATTAATTGATCGATGATTGGGTTGGTTACAATTCCAACAAACAATGGGATTGACGGCATCCACAACAGGTTGGCTGTTACAAGCTGAAAGGGCAGGAACAATAGAAGATTCTTCTACCGAAGCTATATTGAAGTTCGAGTGTGACCGACGATACGCTAAGTCTGGTTCAAGCAGATTCTTCACATTTGTTGGAGGGTTTCGAAAGCGTGAAGCTCGTACGCGAGTGTCTTCGATCATCTTGCATACTCGGGTGAGTTCTGAAATTGTGGGCACAAATTGTAAGGCCAATTGTGATTGAATGTAAGGTTGTAAATTCCTTTTTATCATAGTGAGACGTGTGGTTTCCAAAGGCACTGAAGGAAGGCGTCGGAAAAGATTCTCCATAACCGCAATGTAAACGGATACCGGCTCATCCACACCTTGAGTGCGGTTTCTAATCTCGTCCCATAAAGTCGCTTCATAATCACACGGCAAGAAAGTTTCTCGGAGAGCTTTGGTGAGATCATCCCAACTGTTGATGGTGTCACGCATAGATCTGTACCAGATTAAGGCGTTACCAGTAAAAAGTTCTACGGCTGCAGTAAACAGATGTTGCTTAGGTACTCCTCTAGCAACTCGGAGTTCTTCAATACGTTCCAGAAAGCTTGTTACGCCACTTTCACCATTATATTGCATCTTCCATTTGTTGACGGGAATGAAATTATGTTCAGAGGGTGCATGACTCGATGTAGCCATACTAGTGCTATGAAAAAGTGAAGATCTTCTTTGCTGTGAAGCATTGAGGTTGAAGTTGACGTTGGAGCTACGTCTAGGTTCAACATCTGGTGGAGATGGTTGTTCCTGATAATCTCGGTAAGTATCGGGAGCTTGAGGTAAATCAGTAGCAGCATCCGGTTCATCAAGTGAAATTAAATCGAGCTCTTGTCGATTCTCAGTCCTACTTTCAAGATCGTCTAATAATTGAAGGCAAATATTCACGGCTTCATTTTTCAGGTGGGCAGAGAACTCGGTGGAAACAATTCTCTCTAAGCGGCCATAAACATGTAGAAGACGAGTATGTAATCTCTTGAAGTTATTATCCTTTTGTGGTGGAACTGCAAATGCGGACTTCTGCATCAAGGGTAGCTAATTTAGCCCTGCATGCTTCCAATTCCTGTCTGTAATCAATGTGGACTTCAGGAAAACTGACATTACCATCACGCTCCATCCTAAATCGGGCCCTAAGTAATTTGCGTTTCTCCATGACGTTACCTTGGCAAGAAATGCCCCGAACCAATAATTCGTAATCAAGTTCATCGACAAGTAAGCGATCAACGTCCATTTTCGGGTATTCAACAAAGAAACTAAATGACTAATTTAATACTCAAAACTAGTGTGTTGCCTATTTGTATACACACTCGAATAAAGTGACTAAAACTACCAAGAATTTTTCTTAAAATACTAAAAAAATCTCCAATAAATCGTCGCACCACAAATCTAACGACAATATTGGATGCCACGTTCCTAAACTACCTGCACTTGGGAGATCATGCAAAAAAAACCTATATAACTATCATGCAATATAGATACCATACCACCAAGACTAATTCTAACTATATATCTAAATATTCCGAGCACAGCAAGGGAAAAAAAATATATAACACAAGTCCAAGCCAAGCGAATTCAAACAAAATCACGCTCCACGAATGGGCGCCAATTAACTCCTTGTTACAAAACTCTGACTATAAAATAAGGAGTAGCAAAGGCTACCGGATTCTCAGCCGGAGCTGGTCGTGGGTCGAACAGAAGACTTAAAGCGTAAGCTGAAACGGTGAGTAATTTATGGGCGCCAAGTAGCATAACCCAGCACTTTGCTAATCATCAAACCAGACACTACGGAAGGTGCTACTAAGCGATCCTGAAAATTAGAGGTAGCGACAAGGACACACAAATCAAATTCGCAGGCATAAGTAACGAGTATATATAATTTAATAGAATATTAACATTCATAAAATATTAACAGTGCTCGGTAGTATATCACAACAACAAATATCACAAACCAGATTTCATATAATAATATCGAAAAATTTATCACAGATTAAACTCACCAGATTAAATAAATAAAGTCGTAGATCGTAGCAATTCGCATGTATGACCAAACGCGTCTCAAATTTAAGCGGTAGTTAAGGTTTTGTTTTGTTTGTCAAGTTGAAATCAACGCTAAACCCTCAGTTGCAAAAATACATAACTGTACTAGTAATCAAATGTACACAAATCCCATTGTTACCCAAGATCTTGGTATAGGGGCGCAAAATTACCCGAAACACGCTAATTAAATCTCGCCCTGAAGGGGCGTAATTGCTTAAACAACGATCGGACTGATTTCGCTAATTTCTTGCAAAATGGGGCCGCACTAAGCCAAATTCAACCGACTGACGGATCTCTCCACTGAGATCGAGTCTAAAATCGTTTAAATGGGCGTATGCAAGAATTGCTATTACAAAATTCACATAAGGGAAACCTTATCGTCCCTATGCATCTACAATAGACACAGCCTCTAATGGAGGCTCGAAATGTCAAGTTATAAATATTAAGATGTTATACAACAAAATAGGTTTACTTTAAACTGCAAGTGAGTTATCACAACATTAAAGTAAGTAAATTAGCTTATCAAAATCTGGCCGTAGCACAAAGCGCTACAATGAATAATTAAACACACATTAAAATCATGCCTATAACACAGGTTAAGTTGGTCGAGCTCAAAACTGCACAAGAACGCTTAAGGAAATTGCAAAGACAGACCTTGGCTGCACCAGGTGACGAACGTGCTAAATCGGAGGCCTACTGCACGATGTTGAGGAAGCCAGGTGTTCCAACGGGCTTCATCGCAGGTAACGCAGAGATCTCGGGCCAGTAAATCTGCTAGCCTGTTTTAGGGACTGGAAATCTCCCAAACTCACAGCCAGCCGACTGCAGCAACTGCCTGGAGAGAGTGCTCTCCAAGAGGGGCCAAATCCATCAACCAAACGCCTCGAAAAGCTCCTGCGCCACATGAACAAACTCGCCGCTCACCAACAGAGATGCGTTAGTTCATACCAAAGGACTGCTTCCTAATCTGAGTGCGTTCACCGCCCGTACCAAAGGGGAATTGAGTGCTTTCACTGCCCGTACCAAAGGGGAGCTGAGTGCGTTCACCGCCCGTACCAAAAGGGAGCTGAGTGCGTTCACCGCCCGTACCAAAAGGGAGCTGAGTGCGTTCACCGCCCGTACCAAAAGGGAGCTGAGTGCGTTCACCGCCCGTACCAAAAGGGAGCTGAGTGCGTTCACCGCCCGTACCAAAAGGGAGCTGAGTGCGTTCACCGCCCGTACCAAAAGGGAGCTGAGTGCGTTCACCGCCCGTACCAAAAGGGAGCTAAAAGGGACAACATTCTGCCTTAGAAATATAACCAGTAATTGTCAAAATAGCATACCGTGAGATGTTATGCTCCAAATCGCCCAAGTAGTTACATGTGATTGTCAGATGAATTCCGGACAAAAATCCGTGCTTGAAATGTATCACAACAAAAACGTCGGGGACGTCTCCCAGACAAAAAATCACACCAAGATATACATTTTCATGCTAGGATGACCGTGACAAAACCGAATTACAAATATTCGTGCATCGATCAACCAAAGATGCCTTTCACCACATCCATCTTCTGACAACCCAAAATGGCTAATGATAATTTGACAGCTAGGCCCAGAAAATTCCAAATTTGCAGAAAAATCGCATCTGCAACCAACATAGCACGCGTACAACGTGAGGCCTAATCTGCAGTGACTTTACTCGAGGAAATGGGTAACTCAAACTAGGCTATTATAGGGTAAATAGTTAGAGCGAAATGTGCAAAGTGCCTTGAATTAGGCAGGGATAAGGCAAATCGTTAAATTAATACGAAAAGTGACTTTTGGCCCATAACAACCTTTGTAATTTTGAAAAGACCTCGGTACTTGCAGTCAAGCTTCGACATCATTCGATCGTTATTTTTACTCAATACAAAATCACTATTCACAAATGGCTTTATTTGTGCCTTTCCAGCATTCTTACGGACTGCATCACGTTTTGATAAATGGTTAATATTTTCACTAGCAATTTTCTAATTTCAGCCCAATTCGTAAATAACTAATTTTGTTTAAATGTAAACATCGTAGTGGAACACCTAACAACAATTGAGCGGGGCTCAACCCTGTAACTGAGTGCTTTGTACTGTTCAAAGCACCTAAACTATCTTGCCAGCTTTTATCTCTTTCAGTTTCAATAGTAGTGAGTATGTTTTTCAAAGTTTGTATTATTCGCTCTACTTGACCATTTCCATGACTAATGCGATGAGCAATAAAATGTACTTCTATGTTGTAATTGGAACAAAAGCTACGAAATTCAGAACTTCTGAAGCATTTACCTTGATCACAATTAATGCTACAAGGCGCTCCAAAAAGGTAAGTGTATTCTTTCAAACAATTTACAGCGCTTTCCGTCGCTAATGAATTGATACGTTGCAGAAAAACGAATTTGGTAAAGGCATCAATCGTAATAAAAACGTATTATTTTATAGCGCTTGTTTTAGATAACTTGCATATCAAATCATTATTAACAAATTTATGAACAGTTTTTTACATTTTTGGGAACCAATAAAGTTCGTAAATTTTCTTAAGTATTTTTGTCCAACCCAGATGTTTTAAATCGGTATGTTTTGGCAATGTCAGGGTAAATTTCATTTGAGCGTAGTGTGGCAAGTGCTTTGTTTATTTCCGGATCATGTTGTTAAGTCACACTGACCCACTCTTTATACACATCGACGTTAGGAATGACTTGGTTTCCCGAAGCCAATATCGGTGGATATGACGTAACATATGATGGTTGCGAGAAAAAATCAGCATTTTATGCGTTGTTAATCGCGATAAACGATATTGAAATCAAAAGCTTGCAGACCGTAAAATGCCTTTGCCAAGAAAATGTCCGAAGCATTAACAACATAGCAACCGCTAAAGTTTCAAGCTCGTACAAATGATATCCAAACTCCAGGCCTGCAGTACGCCTACTGGAATATGCAATCGGATGCAACTCCCTGTCCTTGAATTTACACGAGCAGCTGTTTTATGAGGGTTGGAACGTACAGTTCCCGATTTAACAAGATCGCCTAAGCATTCAACTTCTATTTTCATTACCATTTTTGCTGACATGAACTCGTCCGGCACAATACAAAATACTACCTCTATAAATACCGTGAATTTCTAAGACACTCAAAATTTGCTTGGTGCACATATATGATCCGCAAACTAATACCTTTTAAACAAGCCACACTGTTTAAACGTTTCCCATTACATTACATTCTCTTAAATCAATGAGCAATCTATACCCGAATTAAACAGAAATAGAAAGGTCTCACCAGTTTTCAGTTTGAGCTGTCCTTCCGACAAATTGCTCTTATCACATTCGCCTCTCGGGAGCACCACTCTTCATTTTCCGACTACCCTCGGTGCAGTTCGGTGCAATATGGCCAGGTTTTCCGACTTCGGCATTGGACAACACCATATCGCACACGTCCACATTTATGGCATTTTCCATAGAAAGATGTTCCCCTTTCTGTTCGTGGAGACGGTGACACAGTTCGACGCTTCGGTCCGGTATGGTGACCATACGGAAATTGCGCTGAACGTTTGGTCAACCTCCCCTGCAGCATGGTACACATTTCTTTGGCATCTTTTCGTCGCGACCCCATCACAGTTTTACACAGGGTGAAGGGTATCCAACTTCTGATGTCAGAACAAGGGGTAGTTCAGGGCGTGACCACTTATAGATTACACACTAAGTCAGATAAGCACAGTTTATTGGTATAAAACTAAAATAACTAATAAATAGCCAGCAATGGCGAAGCGAACATAACTAAAAATAAGGGTTGGAACGGTAATGGTTCGACGCCTGCAAATCCGTGCTACCGTAGGAATCGAAAAAGTTGAAAGTTTTTTTTGTAAGGTCAGCTATTGCCAAACACCAATGGTTACCGTACATCAACACTGGCATTACTAATAATTTTTTGTGAATTTGAATTGTCGATAAAAAATAGTCACTATCTTCATTTTCTGTAAATATCGTTGTTGAATAATTTGTCGGTATAACCTGAAATATTTCGTCTATATTAATTAATTCCAACACCAAAGCTATTACATAATTATTTAACCAATTATTGTCATTTAATGTAAAATAATCTTGTATGTGTAGCTTGTACAAACAGTTAGGATTATCATATGTAGCTACAGTATATCCACGTCCATTTTTAAAGATTTTGTAAAACCAATATCTACAAGACGATTCTCCAAAAAATGTAACTCTTTAATAACTGTCCATCGCCGCTCATCTGGTAAAGAAATTCCACGGGATGTCATATCTGGTAATAAATAATGATAATAAAATTCTTGTAATTTTAAAAGTATTGTGTCCAAAAAATGGTTGTTTCTATGAATGATTTCTATACTTATCCTCTTCTGACTAAAAATAACAAAATCGCACCAATGCCTATATGTAATTTCAAGAAATCATTAGATTTGATAATAATAGTTATGGGTAGTTTTCAATTTACCGGCAGCATCTAAGTAGTTTGGATGTACTTCTTTATTTTTCGTCTGTTTTTTTTTAATAAAAAAACGTTTTGCAAGATTTTCAAGAGAGGAAGTACTTCGAGCTTTACATACACTGCCGAAGTTGGACGAAGTAAGTATCTTACGACGCTCTTCCAGCCACTTGGAAGATGTTCTTTGAGATCTTGTGTTCATTTCGATGTCTGATTTTAGTAGCCCATTAAGAGCGATGGATTTCAAAAACGTACTACATTTTTCAGATAAAATGTTTTCGTTTTTTGGTAAATGAGAATGTAGTACACTGCTCTCACATAACTTACAAGTAAAACTAATGTCTATAGTTTTTTTGTTTTCAAACATGGCTCAATTTTGGTGCACCCGTCACAAGAGTCGTATTGAACCCAATATATCTTTTTATCAAAAGTGCTGAAACCACAGTATGTACATTGTGTGAGATCTTCAAGCAGTAGAATTTCACTGCGGTTAGTCTTCATTTCATTTGGAGGTAAGATAAGTTTTAACGCATTATGTTCCTGTCTCAGAAATAGAAATCTTCCTGAAAAGTGTGTATGAGTTTTTTGGGTTTCTTTTTCCAAGTTTGTTCAGATGTTTTTTTCGTTATTATCAAATATTACGTTTTTTTGTCTTTTCCATCCTGTTTTCTGTATTTTAAAACTTCATTCGCGATATAGTGATAAAACGTGCGGTCGTACTATGCGAATAAATCTGGAACATTTTAAATTTTTCTGTCCATTTAATAGGTTAGATTTCAAATACCCGAAATAGTTTTCAACCGGAGCACTGCAACATGATTTTAAACCGCTGTGTTGGAAATTGTCTTCAAAATTTTGATAATCCTTAGCGAAAACGTTTACTAATTGCATGTGAGATGCTTTCACCTGTTCGTTATAAAAAATTTCAGATAGCAACACAACTAAGTTTTAAACCATACTTCATCTCTTCTAATATACTAAGCAGTGTACCACTAGAAGCAATCTTTAAAAAGAAGTGTGTAACTCTCAGAATACTATTCAATGTCTTTACAAACCATCTTCATAAAATGGGCGCCACAGAAATGGATTGTGACTCGAGAGACAGGTTTCCCAACATCTTCTATAATTATATTCATACATGTGTCTAGATATTCTAAAACTGTTCTTCGATTAAATGCTTTTGATACAGCATGCATGTTGGCGAAACTAAAATCGGTTACTATAGATCCAATAACTATTATTTTCTTCACAAAATACGTATTTTAAATACAGATTTAAAATAATGTTGCGAAGAAATAATTTCAAATATGGGAATTAATCTTATTAGTGGCATTTGTCTGAATCACAGTAGAATACAAATAAATACGTTTTTTTATCTTCAAGTGAATTTCGTACAACACCTCCTGTCGCATCAAAAAATATGATTGGTAAAATATTGCAAATCTTTTGATCTTGGATATGCATAGGCTGCTGAATGCTGAATACATTCACATTAAATGGTACCAATACTTCCTGAATGTATTCTTTGTGCTCCAAGTGCATTTTTACGAAATCCAGTAAGTCTTTTTTATTTTTATCCACACTAGCAATAGCTCCTGACCGATTTTTTCTTAGAGTCGCATCAGATTTAATGTCCTGTAAATTTCTTTGTTGTACCACACATTCTTTCGCTTTCAAAATGGTGGTTTTTTTTGTAATAGAAGATTCACCAATGTTCGTTTTACCACCACCCTCTCTATACCTTTCACAAATGATGTTAATTTCTGTTTATGACAGAAATTAAGAGACGTACTGTACACCGATACGCGTTCGTCGTAAACTAGGGTCCTGGGTGGTGTAGCTTGAACAAGCGTCCACGTTCGATCAGCAGATCATGACAGTCGTTAGTGAGGTTGGAAGTCCTCATAACTAGAGTCCCTGTATATAAAAGAGTTGGGACATGTAGGGTGACTTGTTTTGGATCCACAAACCATGGAGTACCTGATTTTTGGCAGTTTTATACTTTGTGCATACTTCTTTCAACCAAAACAAATGAAATATATCTTTGCTGCATCACATGGTCCTTGATTTGTGGATCCAATGGCTCAACTCTAAGTATATATAGGGACTCTATCATAACTGCACAGCGACGCCTATAATTGGCCTAACGGCTGTTGGCTGAGTGCAAATTAAATAAACTACTATTTTAAATTTTTACAGTTATGTCTATTATGGATGCATTCAGCATATATTACAGTTACAACTAAAATCGGTTTGGGCCCTTTTATTCGGTATATAGGGGGAATGTTTTTAGAAAAGTTTCGTTCGGGTTCTATGTGTAGTATTCGAGCTGCAGATTTATTATTTTATTTGAGCGGGGGTGGTTTACCCGCTATGTGGAGTACGGCAAATAAAATCGATTTGGGCCCTATTATTCGGTATATAGAGGGCATAACTTTGTTCGGGTTTTATGTGTAGTATTCGAGCTGCAAATTTATTATTTAATTTTTCACGATATGTGAAGTAGGGCAATTAAAATCTCTTTATGCCTCGGCATTTCTCATATGTAGCACCTAAAAATCTTTTTCACGGTTTGAAGTTCTGAAGGAGGTTATTTAGCCAATATTCGGTTCGCATAATTCCTTAATTGATTTGCATGTGGTGTTAGTGGCATTCTCTATAATTTTTTGCATAGCTATCAGCTCTTCCGTAATGTTCGTAACTTTTGGCTGCTACCTTCTGGCTGCCATCTTCACACCGGTAAAGTTACTGGGTGTTGGTGTCGCTAATGCGATCGTAAATACGGGATATAATAATGGTGTTTGTGAAATTCTAAAAAGAAATTTAAAACTTGTTTTTGTCATTCTATCGAGCTCAATATCACACGCTAGTGAAGCTACAATCGTAAGAAACATCGATTTCATGGTTCGCGAAACCTATGGTTGGTTTTCGCACTCAAGTGGCAAAATTTTTACAAAGATTTCTATAAAACAAACAAGGATGAGCCATGCAAAATACTAAAAGTATGCGATACAAGGTGGTTGTCTCTCGAACCTGGGGTTCGACGAATTCTTGAATAATGGGATGAACTTAAATTACATTTTCAAATTGTCAAAGATAGAAGTGTTTTACGGTAGAAATGCTACATCAGATGTTTTCAGACGATACAAATAAATTATATATGCTGTGTTTAAATTCAATATTAAATGAAGTCCAGCAAATTATTAAAACTTTTGAATCTGAAAATAACTACCCCACTCGTTTACTTGAAGGATTATAGATTTGATAATGTCCATCGGAAGAACAATCTTAAATCCTACGGCTCAAGTTGATATACTTTGTTGTGATGTATTAGATCGTTATGTTGATCCCTCGCCCTATCTTGATACGAATTTGAAAAAATGGCAAGTACGATACCTGATCAAGAAAATGTCCAAAATATAAGAAAACGTATTACCTTTAGTATGCACCTTTTAAAAGAACTTAAGAGCAGACTACCTAATAACTTCAAAATTTTAAGGCAAATTGCCTGAACGCAGTTAAAGCATCAATAACGGAACTAGCAGAGCATCTAGGATGTACGCCGTCACAAATAACACAAATTGAAAATCAGTAGCGGAACTGACTATAGTAAGGTGACATAACCTGCAGTCTACTTCTGAATTTTGGGTAGAGGTAGCAAAATATAAATGATGCGGCGCGGCGGAATCGAACCCATTTAGAGAATTATCAGATTTTGCTATGACTGTTCTTTCGCTACCACATTCAAATGCTGAGGTAGAGAGGCTATTCAGTCAACTTAAAATAATAAAATCTAATCTACGAAATCGCCTTAGTACGGAAACATTGTTATCTATTTTACACATTCGCAATGGATTAAAGATTATGGGGGAATCGTGCCACACGTACGAATTACCTGCAAAAGTAACAACATAAATTAGAACAACAGCTGCATATGACACTGAAACATTATTCACTCAATGTATTCCTATGGAAGAAGGTGACGATGGATTCGGATGCCAAGTATTGTTTTTTCCGTAAATAAATGGGTAAGTTTTAATTTTTATTCCTTTATTCTTCGTAAAAAAATAAATCCTTGATTTTCTAATGTGAGTATTTCGTATTTGGCGACTTTTAGTACCAATTTAGCGAGTACAACTTGCGTAGAGTTGGCAACACTGATCTTAAGTGTACGGTTGCATTGCATGCGTGTACTGACGAGCAAACGGTATCACGAATTACGTACGACTAGGGCCGCAAATTAAATGCGGTTTGTGAGGGTGGTGTTGAATCCGGTGAAATAATGTACAAAACCAAGGTTACACACACTTTTATTCTCCTTAGATAATTACACACACAAAATGCAAAGTATGACCAAATTGACGAGCAACTACTCTTATCTTAGGGCAAGATGCAGATAAGTTACACGGCAAAGCACAAAAGGCAATCCGAGGTATAACACAAGGATTTGGATTGCCGTGATGTTCCATGCCTGCAGCTTATATGTAATAAGTATTCTAATATAAACGGCAATAAATTACTGCCAACGCCATCTCGCTTGTGATTGTCGCACTATTGCCGTGATGTTTAATGCCCGCCGCTTATATGCACGAATTGTCTTAGTTTTAACGGCGACAAACACCCGACAACGCCACCTCACTTGTGATTGCCGCACTAAAGTGGAACGCGGACCTTCATGTAGTTTTGTTTGTTTGTTTGTTTGTTAACGGACAAGGTCTAGGCATGCAGAGTACCAGGTACCTTAGACACCGACTGCTTTGGTCATATGGTCAAAGTCCTACTTAGAATTTTGCCGAGACTAAGGAGTTCCAACCCTAGCAAGGGATCTTTTACATGCTACACATCGTAGTAACATGGGACCCACGGCTTTACATCACTTCCGAATGATGGCATTCTGTAGAAGCTTTCATCTGCATTTTTTATTTTTGAAAACCTCACCGGGACCGGGAATCGAACTCGCGACCCTTAGATCAGTAGTCAGGATGCTTACCACTGAGCTACCGACCCCGGCCTTCATGTAGTTTGGCGTGTTGTGCTTAGTGCGCGCTCACGGTGGTAGGTGGCTTAGTTTGTTACATCCTCCCCCTCTGGATCCTTTAGGCGTCCCGACAGAGGATCCAGGTGCTGGGTTGGTTGGTTGTTTCTTGGACGGTCTCGCTTCCGGATGGGGTTCTGAGGTATATGATCCTGTGTCCCATGGTGTGGGCTGTGCGCTGACGTGTGATATACAGCTGCTGCCATAGTTTGTCCAGGGCTGGCGACTTCGTAGCTGGTAGGTGAACGTTGCTGAATGACGACATATGGTTTATCTCGTTTGGGGTCGAACTTAGATGTTGTACCTTTTGCAACGTTGCTCCTTGTGTCTTCTATAATTCCTTGATTGAGCATCTCGTCCCGTTTGACCTCAAGGGAAGATTTCTTAGCGGGCGCCATTCCTTTTGGCGGAACTGCAATCGGTGGGTGGTCCCCGGTGTCGATGCGGTGCTCTGCATATGGGATTGGCTCTCCCCCTGGTTGGAAGCTGGCTGCGTTATTGGCTAGAAGTTGGTTTAGAGCCTGCCTCTGTGATGGGGTAAAAGTTGTTTTTTCGTCATCGCGTGGAGTGCATTGGTAGGTGTGAATCATTGCGATGTCAAGACCTGAAATGTTTCTTCGCGGTGAATGCGGAAAGATGAATTCCTTTGAAAGTGGTGAGGCATCCTTCAGCGGTGTGTAGAATTGCGATGCACTACTGGCGAAGATGTCGTATGGGTTTCCCGTAGCCTGCACGTCGTCATGCTCGGGGCTGAACAGGAGACGAAGGTGCTTCTCCATGGGGTTGTTGATGTCAGCAAAGAACAATCCCATTTCGTGGTTACTTCCGTTACATTTGGGGCAGTTGCTTTTAATAAATCCTGGCTCGCCGCACCCATAACAAACGAGGGAAGGCGGTTTGAAGCTTATGCCAGGAGCTATTGGTGCTTCTGTGGGGTGAGGTCTCTCGTCCCGGTTACGTCTGCGGCACTCCTCGCGGGTGTGGCCGATGTATTGGCAGTACCCACATCTGGGTTCCTTGGACGGTGCGGTTTCATTGTCCTTGCAACGATATGCCGGCTTTGCCAAATCTTCTGTCTTCCTTATTTGTTCCAAAAGCTCGTTGAAACTTGTGAATGACGTCCTTGGAATGGCCTGACGGATCTTCTGGTGCATTAGCCCGTATACTATGTCGAGCTGCAGCTCTTCATTGGGCATAGCTGTGGGAGAAAGACCAGCGATTAAAGCTCGCTTCTCCGAAATGAAAAGTTCCGTGGCTTGGTCGTCTTGCTGTTCACTACGGAAGATATCTCTTAATATTGAATGATTAGGACGCATAGGTCCATATGTACTCTGTAGGAGTTCCGTCGCTTCCTTCCATGAGGTAACTGTGTTTCGGACACCGTTCCACCATGTTGCGGCAGGTCCTTCCAGAAGGAGTTGCAGTCCCTTGATGGCATGAGCATCCGGGATGTTCTCACGTTCCTTGTAGATTTGGATCGTGTCAATGAATGTCCGGACGTTAATGCATCCTGAGAAACGAGCGGTGCATCTGGTGAACGATCCTTGAGGCTGCTGTTGAGCAGGACCAGACCGTAGTCCATCCAATATCATCCGCAACTGGTCCATCGTAAGTTGAATGGTTTGGTTGCCGGACACTGCTGAGGACGGTTCTTCAACTTCTTGCTGGGGGTTGGACATTTCATGTTCTTTTTCGGCCATCTTCTGCGCTCGGCTTCTTGTTATCGGCGGCGTTCTGATGCGAAATTATTGTCTGTAGAGCAAAGGTAACTCGCGTGTGCGCGTTTTGAGAAAACATGTTTTTTTCCCTTGCACGAACTGGCTGAGCACTTACAAAACTTTCCGTTCAAAACTCGGTTAGTTCGACGAAACACTGTAGTCTTAAAAAACACTTTCGCGTTTGAAACGGCTGACTAATGTCTGTAAAACGCTACCGGTTCGATGCACTTGCAAATGTTCAAAAAATACTGCGAGATTCAGGATCTGTGCGTTACGGTCACCTCCCGATGTCTCTTAGCTCAGGCTGTTCCAGGCCACTAGTTTGGGAGCCAGTATGTGAGGGTGGTGTTGAATCCGGTGAAATAATGTACAAAACCAAGGTTACACACACTTTTATTCTCCTTAGATAATTGCACACACAAAATGAAAAGTATGACCAAATTGACGAGCAACTACTCTTACCTTAGGGCAAGATGCAGATAAGTTACACGGCAAAGCACACAAGGCAATCCAAGGTATAACACAAGGATTTGGATTGCAGTGATGTTCCATGCCTGCAGCTTATATGTAATAAGTATTCTAATCTAAACGGCAATAAATTACTGCCAACGCCATCTCGCTTGTGATTGTCGCACTATTGCCGTGATGTTTAATGCCCGCCGCTTATATGCACGAATTGTCTTAGTTTTAACTGCGACAAACACCCGACAACGCCACCTCACTTGTGATTGCCGCACTAAAGTGGAACGCGGACCTTCTTGTAGTTTGGCGTGTTGTGCTTAGTGCGCGCTCACGGTGGTAGGTGGCACTGGTAGTGGCTTAGTTTGTTACAGTTTACATTAGCTCCGTGCACGTCGGTTGGTTTTGTTTTAACTTTTAAAAGTTGCTTCCAAATGAGTAGTGTAGTTAGGGGGATTCTGGCGCATTTTGCATGTCACCCGAACGAACCTCTCACCGAGGTCATGTGCCACTTCCGGTTCCCACGATGAATTTTTGGGGCTAAAAGTGTAATTTTGAAATTTTTACAAGATTGCCACGGTGAATTTTGGGGCTAAATGTCTAATTTTGTAAATTTTACAAGATTTCTACCCTTATCAAAATTTTTCCAGGCTCAACAGAATGTGAGTCATCGTCTGAGAATGCAAAACTTGTTGAGACTTGCAGATGCAGGATGCTATTGTCTACCAATTGAACAATGACGTCGAGAAATCTGCACGACTGCAAAAAATAATAATTGGACAATGAAGTCTTTGTTGTCTGGGGCAATTTTTGCTGACCTCCATTATCAGATACACCGGATGTTATTGTCTAGAGCTTCAGACTTGTCCAGACATGTTTGAAAATGTGCAAGGCTGGTAAAAATTGAAGAATGAAATCCATTGTTTGAGAAAAATCTGCACAACTGCTAAATTGAATGGAGCCTTTGTTCGGAAATTTTTGCTGATGTATAAAATTATTACAAATATATTATGCATCACTGAGCAACCTGGAATGTTCCTGTAACAAATTTTATAAGAACAATGGTGTAATAAAACGACAATGTAAATATACTTGTATTTATTTTGTCTAAAACGTACATGTATAAAATTATTACAAATATATATCAGCTAATTATTGTGCTACGGATGTTGTTGTCATCTCTGTCTGGACGATCTCCTCAAAAACAAGTTTCGTGCTGCTCCGGCACTTGTCACCCAAGACGATATAGTAGCGACGTTCTCCTAATTGTTGTAGATCAGCAACTGTAAGGCAATCGTAGCGTGCCGGTAGAATGAATCTGAAGTTGTCCAATTCTACCGCCACTTTATTGCCATATTTAGTCGGACACCGATACACATTTACTATTAGATATTTTTCGTCAATCTTCAAATCTCGTACGTTTCCCCACTCTTTAACCTCATTTAAGTTGCAAAGTTTCTGGTTGAAATCTGCCATGTTTTTGGAAAGAGCGCGTACAGGAGAATGATAGAAATACTACAGCACATCAGGTTTATATAACACCGGTGAAAATTAAGTGATGAGTCATCACAACATGTGGTAATTTAGGCAATATTTTTAGCATCAAGCCAGCTATTGTGCTGATTTGAAAATCCAAGCCATTTTACAAATACCTTGTTACGTTTTCGTTTTATTACACGTTCAACGAGATGTATGTCTGGATATTTAACTTTTTGATAATGGTCAGGACATTTTTTCCGGAGTATTTAAATGATCAATAATAGGAATATATAAGTCATTTACCCGTTTAAACCCTCCATACGTTTGTAATTCCGTGACAGACACAAAATCTTCTGTGCGTTGGCTACAATAAAATCGCACATCATCGCAGTTTAATGACATAGAGTTGATGAAAACCGTAGACAAAACACAATTCGACTAGATCTTGGATTATCAACGTTGCATGCGTGGATTCGTTTTTTCGAGTGTTTGTTGCATATTGGTTACAAAATCGGTGTTCGAAAGTAGCAAACTCGAAAAGCTGAAGAAAAATCAATATCTGCTGAGCGAAAACGAATGATTCAAGCGGCATTCAAGAAAGAGTTGCACCTCATTGTTGATCAACCGAAACAAAGGTTTGGTAGCAGCAACGACGGGAACACCGCGAGACGTTTTTTTGAAAACGCTTCAGTTTCAGCGAAAATTTTGGATGTAAACGAGAATCTTATAAAAAGGTTTTACATAATATTGCAAGTCCTTTCAAGTGGGTTTGCCGCAAATGTGACTGTATTCGAACAATATTGTCTCGAAACCGCCGAAACTCGTAACTCTGTACCCTTGGTATTGCATGCCAACCACAGTTCACAAAGTTTTGATTCATGGTCCTTTGATAATTGAATGGTCCCCACTTCCTATTGGGCAAATGTCGGAAGATGCACAAGAAGCCCGTAATAAGGACATAAAAAATATCACGATTATTTCGCTCGAAAACATTTAAGAACAGCGACCATGCAAGACGTTTTCAATCGACTCCTCTTGACTTCAGATCCATACATATCAAGGATGGGCAAAAAATATCCAAAAAAAGGATAAAGTTTATCGTCAGAAGCCCTGCAACTGTTGCTTTGTAATCATACTTCTTTGAAATGCTCTGCTGACAATACAGAATCCACTGACGAAGACGATGCAAATTCTGACTAATTACACAGGCCTGCAAATTGAAATTTTTTGATTTTTTTTTTCACCGTAATGGGTGAATCGTATGTATTTTGGTGCGTTGAGTCCAAATATGACCTCAGTTTTTCTCCAGCACGTAGGGATTTTCCGCAAAATGAAAAAGAAAGTTATGCAAAACCCGCAGTACATATAGTACGAGCGGCGGTGACACTAAGTCTAGTGTGATAAAACTTTTCAAAATCATATATATAATTCGTTAGGTCATTGATGGGGAAACACAAAATGGCAGTGCTGCCACGTGTGGACCGAACGGCACTATAAAAAATTATAATTTTTTTTTTAATATCTAGTATCATAAAACTTCAGGATTCTGATTGTTTCTCAGATCCTATTTTCTAGTATTATCGAACTTCATACAAATTCAAACGTTATCTGAAAGATTATCAATTTCTGTGTAATAAGAAAAACCACTGCTGCCTTTTCCAGAAATTGAAGAAAATGGCGGCAGCCGCATTTGAAAGTCGCATGTTCATTCGGTTTTATCGGCATTAATCCGGCTTTTTCGATTTGTACTAATGAAATACGCGTGACATTGTAAATTGCAATACATTTTCTATTGCGTTGATTGTTTAAACAAATGAAATTGTATTTTTTATGTGATATTTTTCGAATTTTCCTTATTTCTCTTGTTTTTTTTTCATATTTTCCAAGCCTTCGATTCCAATTGAGAATGAATTAGTTCTATCTAAATTAGATTCTATCAATTATTCCAAGTTCTTTGATTTTTGGGCCGCTTTTTTAGGTCTTTTCGCGTTTTTCACAGCACCTACGCATCCGTTTCGCAGTTTTATTGAAACATGCCATTTATTTATCAGGACAGGGATTGTTTGAACAAATTAGAAGTATTTAACTTGGAACATAAAGATGTTTGAGCTATTTTTAAGCAGAAATTGAGTCTGCGGCGTTGATTTATTTCACCAACTGTAAGAGAATGGAAGCGTGTTTAAATAAGTAATAGTCTTGTTTTGTGAAAACGAATTTAATTTCTTTCTAGATTTATGCATACAAATGTTGGTTTATAAAAAACACAAAGATTATGCAAAGTTCGCAATGAATTATTATTGAAACAATTTGCCCATTTAGTAAATTTGGTATTACGTTAAAAGTTAAAACTACAGGAGTAGCTAACAATTAAAGCATCGAAGCAACTTATCACTAGTTTTCGTGGCCAGAATCAAAACTTTCTGCGTCAAATTCTTTGTCATATTCGTCGTTGTTATCTCTTGCCAAAGATAGTATATCGTCAACGAAACAAAGCATTTTTTGAAGAAGTAAAATACGTTGAGATTAGAAAAAAGGACAGCGATGCGACCGTTGCTGACTGCTTCTCAAACGAAAGTGAGCTACCGACGAATGGGCTTTGTAGGTCCTTTTGCTACCCTCTAGCCAAGCAAAATGTGCCACTTGTGAATAGCACAGCCGGGGTCCTACAAAGTAAGTTGGTAAAATAAATCAACGCCGCAGACACAATTTCTGCTTAAAAATAGCTCAAAAATCTTTGTTCCCAGTAAAATACTTCTAATTTGTTCAAACAATTTCTGTCGTGACAAATAAATGGCATGAATAAAAAAAATGCGAAACGGATTCGTACTTGCTGTGAAAAACACGAAAAGGCCTAAAAAAGCGGCCCAAAAATCAATGAGTTTGGAATAATTGATAGAATCAAATTTGTTTAAACAATGATCGCAAGTATTGTTTCAACGAATAGAATTCATTTATTCTCAATTGGAATTAAATGCATGGAAACTATAAAAAAAAACATGCAAAATATGGAAAATCGAAAAATATTACATAAAAAATGGAATTTCATTTGTTTAAACAATCAACAACATTGAAAATTTATTGGGAATTACGATGTCAGCATATTTCATTAGTACAAATCGAAAAAAACGGATTAATGCTGATAAAACTGAATGGACAAGCGAAATTAGGTTGCGATAAACGCGACTTTCAAATGCTGCTGCCGCCATTTTCTTCACTTTCTGGAAAAGGCAGCAGCGGTTTTTCTTACACAGAAATTGATGATCTTTCAGATTACGTTTGAATTTGTATGAAGTTCGATGATACTAGAAAATAGGATCCGAGGGATCACTTATCTCCCTGCTGCCGCTGATAAGAGTTCGCTCGGGGAATGGCAGCACTGTTTTTTCTTAAAGCCCTACCCCTTCCCTATCTCGAGGAACAATCAGAATCCTGAAGTTTTATGATACTAGATATTGAAAAAACAAACTTTTTTTTTTATAATTTTTTTATAGTGCCGTTCGGTCCACACGTGGCAGCACTGCCATTTTGTGGTTCCCCATCAATGACCTAACGAATTATATGTGTGACATTGAAAAGTTTTATCACACTAGACTTAGTGTCACCGCCGCTCAGACTAATATAGGTAAAAATGCATTTTGAAATAAAAAAAAATATATTTTTCTATAGCACATGTTAAAGTGTGCTTTTATCGACTCAAAACAAAAGGTCAAGTTTTACTTTAACAGCAAGGGTAGATAAAGTAGCACTTTAACATCAAGGATAGATAAAGTAATTTAATTTTCTAACTTTTGTTTAAATTAAATATGACAGCTTCGTATTATCGTAGCAACCCAATCTAGCTACTGACATTTTGAAATGTGATTGACTGTCATTATTTTCTTTTGAAATTGTTAAAGTTCTTGCTATAGAAAAAAATATTGTATTATACACGACGATAAAGTTATTTCTATCCACTCTTGAATTATTAACGTCTCGACTTCGTCTCGACGTTAAATGATTCACTCGTGGATAAAATTTAACTTTATCGTCTTGTATAATAAATTACTATTACTAGTGGTTTATTTACATTTTTAAATACAATTTGATAAAAATAATATGTAGTATATACAATAAGGATTTATAATTCTTTATAATATCTACATCTTTTTCCCCCAAAACTCCGTTTTGAGCTTTTCCGTTTGTGTGGGATGTCTGGAAGTTCTCTATGAAGCATCCAACAGTAGTCTCCCACCATATTCACATCCCATCGTCCTTGGTACCTCCGTTCCATTTCTTTGATGTCTTGGTGGAACCTCTCGCCCTGCTCTTCACTTACGGCACCAAGGTTTTCTGGGAAATAACTCAAATGGGAGTTCAAAAAGTGAAGTTTCAAGCTCATGGAGCACCCCAAGGTTTTAAAACATTTCAACATTTTATTTACAATTTCTTCATAATCCGGGTCCTTATTGTTCCCCAAAAACTTAGTCACAACTTCTTTAAATGATATCCACGCCTCTTTCTCAGCTTTTTTCATCACCTTTTCAAACTGATTGTCTCCGTAATACTTCGAGATTGTTTTTTTAATACAAGTTCGCCACAAATGTAACAGAAACTATCAGGATTATTAACACAAGCTCTTGAAGACATTTTGAAAGACACTTTAAGAATATTTAAATTGAAATGAACAAATCGAAGGACTACGAGGGGTATATATAGGGCAATGGGAAAATCCAGGTTTCATTTGTCAAAAATGTTCACCACAATTACGCTAATTACCAGAAAGAATTTCTCCTACTTATTTATGTACTTTTAATAACAAAAACATTTATCACAGTAACATTGGAATCTGAAAACACCGAAGAAAAGCGATAAACCTTAATTGCATACTATTAAGGTAATGGGTTTCCATGATTCATACGCTGACTAATACTGTTAAATATACTAATTTTTATCATATTTCATAGTTTCTAATATAAATCTATGAAACCGAATAGGAAAAACAAATTTTTCGGCATATTCATAAATATACGCCTTAAGGTAGGCAATCCCGCAGAAAAATGCATTTTGCGGAAAATGCTTACGTGCTGGGAAAAAACTGAGGGCATTTCCGAACTCAGCGCACCAAAATACATAAGAATCACCCATTATTTTAAAGAAAAAAATTTGGTCGCAGACCTGTGTTATGTATTATGTCTTTCACATTCTTATTCGTTCTAATAAATGTGTAATAAGTGAATAACTGTTTTAATTTTATTTAGTAATGAAAATTATTTTAACCTATACCACTTTCTAATAGAATAAATTGCTTGTGAGCAGTGTAAAAAATCACTTCCGGTTAGCCATTTTGTTCTTTTCAAAATTATTTTATTTAGTAATAAAAGTTGTTTTAAACTCATTATTAAATACTACTTTGTAAAGGAATGAGTTGTTGATAAGCAGTGTAAAAACTCACTTCCGGTTAGCCATTTTGTTTTTTCAAAATTATTTTATTTAATAATAAAAGTTGTTTTGAACGTATTATTAAATACTACTTTGTAATGGAATGAGTTGCTTATAAGCAGTGTAAAAAATCACTTTCCGTCCGCCATTTTGTTTTTCAAACTTTTGGATCAAGATTCGAAATCAGCGAGTTAGAAACATTAAGAATCACGTTTCAATTTTATTATACGCGCATTTGTCTAGTTTTGCCGAATTTTGGTGCCATCTAGCCCACTGTGCAACAGGGCTAACAAATTACCCCTACCAGTAAACCAACAAATATGTGAGCATATTAACAGCTTCCCGAAATATGTTTCCTATTATAGTAGGGCGGATAACGCTAAACATCTGTCGTCAAATCTTACCATTTCAAAAATGTACGAATTTTACATACAAAAATATGAACCTGAACAGTTCCTTGTTGTACATGAAAGAGCAAAGTTTAAACCTACAGTCAAGTATGATTACCACAGAAAATATTTCGTAGAAAACTTTAAGCTCTCGTTTGGACGGCCAAAATCCGACACTTGCTTTAAATGCGACAAACTCATAACTAAACTACAAGCGGCTGAATCAGAGCAGGAGAAGAAACGTATAACAGCAGAAAAGGATTTACATGTTAAAAAAGCAGACACATTTTATGCAGATCTTAAAAAAAAGTCTGCTTTAGCAAAAGAAAAGAAAAATGTCGAGGTGCTATGTTTCGATTTTGAGCAAAATTTACCTCTTCCAGTGGCTCCAAATGGAGATGTCTTTTACAAAATCCAACTATGGGTATTTAACTTTTGCATTCATATGGGAAACAATGAGAAAATCTATTTCTATGTGTATGACGAAACCTTAGGAGGAAACGGACAAAATGAAGTGATTAGTTGTCTGAATCACTTTATCCGGAATGTAATACCCTCGGAAGTGACAAGAGTTATACCTTTTTTCCGACAACTGCAGTTCACACAATAAAAATTTAGTTATAGTGCAGTTTCTTTACGCACTTGTTAAAGAATATTATATTATGTATCAAGTTTTATAAACGTCATTTTAGTCACGAGTTGTATTAATCACGAGCGAAGCGCAGCGGAGCGAGTGTTTAATAAAATGAGTGACTAATAAGTTTATAAAACGAGTTCCATACTATACTTTTTCTACGACCACAAATTTAGAGAATATAACATCATATTATTTCATTAAAATTTTGACATTTATTAGATTAGGCTAAATTATGCTTGACAAACGTCAAAGTGACGGTTGAAAACTAACTTGATTTTAGTTTTGGCTGTGGCTAATAAAGCAAATATTATTTGAACCTAACTTCACCCCATGACTAAAACATCGTTGCCAACTTCAGCTCATGACTAAGAGGCTCTTTAGTCATAGGTTATGAAGGCATGATTGAAAGGTCACTTAGCGACGTGTATGTTAGTATGTTAAATGGCATTTTAGTTACAGGAGTAGAAAAAAAAAGATTTAAAGTAATCACACATTGCTTCCCTGAACCCGGGCACAGTTTCCTTGCCCTGTGATCACAGTTTTGGCAAGATTGAGGTACGCAAAAGAAATTATGATAAAATTTATCTGCCGGAGGAGTATGCCAAAATTATGTTACCATGGTATCTCAGAAAATGTTTTTGAACTTCAAACAACATTTCGCCCTGTACTTCGTACAAAATCCCTCGACAAAAAAGAACAAATTTACAATATCTAAATACCGATGTTTTGTGTATGATTGTTCAAAGATACCGGCAATTCTCTGTAGTGTAAGTGTTGCGTTAATGATCTACAACGAATTCGTCATACAGAAAAAAAGAAACAACTCTCCTGTAATTTCCTACCAATGAAGAACTACTGTTAGATACTAAATTCCAACATGTGAGATACCTAGCAAAAAAATTTTGTGCCAGCGTCAGATTTTTGGTTTTACAATGATAGAGAGACCAATCAAACAAAAAAACAACAAACCATGATGAATCCGGTTCGGATGTAGAAGCTTTTGATGAAGTTGATTAAAATGGGTATAAATTCCAGAATATCTACAATATTTGTTTTGTATTTCTTAAAGTATTATGTAATCAAATAAAGGTTAATTTTGCAGCAATGTTTGTTCGTGAAAAACTCAAACACGAATGTACTGGTCAAAAATCAGACATGTCCATTTTTGTTTTATTGTTTTTTTTAACTTACTTTTAATATTTTTGAAGAAAATAAGCAAAAACAATTCCAGAAGGCTACCCAGAATAGGTAGAAACCAAAACTAGGTAACTACTAACTGAAGCACATCTATGGAACGTTTTATTGCTCTCCTGAAAAATCTTAAAGATGGACATGTCCTGTTCTTGCACTGTGCCCTTCAAATGGCTTTATTTGTGCCTTTCCAGCATTCTTACGGACTGCATCATGTTTTGCTAAACGCTCTATATTTTCACTAGCAAGTTGTCTAATTTCAGCCAAATTCGTAGGCTCTTTCTCTAAATTAAATAACTAATTTTGTGTAAAGCTAAAGATCGTATTGGAACACCAAACAACAATTCAGCGGGGCCTAACCCTGTAACTGAGTGCTTTGTATTGTTCAAAGCCAACTGGACCTCACCTAAACTATCTTGCCAGCTTGTATCACTCTCAGTTTTCAATAGTAGTGAGTATGTTTTCAAAGTATTAACTAGCTTAATTGGGGTAGGCAAAAAAACATACGCTACTTCAGGAATAATGATACTTATTTTAAAACTGCATGTGAAATACATTTCGATATATTCATGTGTTAACATTTAATGCTCGAACCGTAGTCTCCCAAAAGTAAACTGCCAGCCCAATAAATACGTAAGAACCGTGATTCAGCCGGCCTCGAAAATTCTGGCATAACTATAAACTGCCATGAATTATGACTGTTTTGTTAACGATATTGATGTTGAATGGTTCTTGACCCGGGAGGTCGGCTTAGGACGACTACAGTTCGGCCATCCTGTTGTAAGCGATAGTCCTCAATCGGTTCTGTAACGTACAGAAAATACAATTAGAGATTTCCTCTATTTTTGTTCTTGCAAAGTTTATGTTGCATCTACTGAACAAGCCCTTCACTACCTGTTTGTGTGCATGTACATACGTGCGACACTATACACACGTATTCATCTATTTGTGTGCCTCGAGTGTATTGTATGCTTCGGACACAACTGATTCTGTTGTACAAACATACGACACTATACACACTGATTCATCTATTTGTGTGCTTCGAGTGATTGTATGCTTCGAACACAACTACACACTTAGGCATCTATTTGTGTGACTCGAGTGTCACACTTAGTCATCTATTTGTGTGCCTCGAGTGTATTGTATGCTTCGAACACAACTCATTGTGTTGTACATACGTGCGACGCTATACATACTGATTCATTTATTTGTATGCCTCGAGTGTATTGTATGCTTCGAACACAACTGATTCTGTTGTACAAACATACGACACTATACACACTGATTCATCTATTTGTGTGCTTCGAGTGATTGTATGCTTCGAACACAACTACACACTTAGGCATCTATTTGTGTGCCTCGAGTGTCACACTTAGTCATCTATTTGTGTGCCTCGAGTGTATTGTATGCTTCGGACACAACTCATTATGTTGTACATACGTGCGACGCTATACATACTGATTCATTTATTTGTATGCCTCGAGTGTATTGTATGCTTCGAACACAACTGATTCTGTTGTACAAACATACGACACTATACACACTGATTCATCTATTTGTGTGCTTCGAGTGATTGTATGCTTCGAACACAACTCATTATGTTGTACATACGTGCGACGCTATACATACTGATTCATTTATTTGTATGCCTCGAGTGTATTGTATGCTTCGAACACAACTCATTGTCTTGTACATACGTGCGACACTATACATACTGATTCATCTATTTGTATGCCTCGAGTGTATTGTATGCTTCGAACACAACTGATTCTGTTGTACAAACATACGACACTATACACACTGATTCATCTATTTGTGTGCTTCGAGTGATTGTATGCTTCGAACACAACTACACACTTAGGCATCTATTTGTGTGCCTCGAATGTCACACTTAGTCATCTATTTGTGTGCCTCGAGTGTATTGTATACTTCGAACACAACTGATTCTGTTGTACAAACATACGACACTATACACACTGATTCATCTATTTGTGTGCTTCGAGTGATTGTATGCTTCGAACACAACTACACACTTAGGCATCTATTTGTGTGCCTCGAGTGTCACACTTAGTCATCTATTTGTGTGCCTCGAGTGTATTGTATGCTTCGAACACAACTCATTGTGTTGTACATACGTGCGACGCTATACATACTGATTCATTTATTTGTATGCCTCGAGTGTATTGTATGCTTCGAACACAACTGATTCTGTTGTACAAACATATGACACTATACACACTGATTCATCTATTTGTGTGCTTCGAGTGATTGTATGCTTCGAACACAACTACACACTTAGGCATCTATTTGTGTGCCTCGAGTGTCACACTTAGTCATCTATTTGTGTGCCTCGAGTGTATTGTATGCTTCGAACACAACTGATTCTGTTGTACAAACATACGACACTATACACACTGATTCATCTATTTGTGTGCTTCGAGTGATTGTATGCTTCGAACACAACTACACACTTAGGCATCTATTTGTGTGCCTCGAGTGTCACACTTAGTCATCTATTTGTGTGCCTCGAGTGTATTGTATGCTTCGAACACAACTCATTGTGTTGTACATACGTGCGACGCTATACATACTGATTCATTTATTTGTATGCCTCGAGTGTATTGTATGCTTCGAACACAACTGATTCTGTTGTACAAACATACGACACTATACACACTGATTCATCTATTTGTGTGCTTCGAGTGATTGTATGCTTCGAACACAACTACACACTTAGGCATCTATTTGTGTGCCTCGAATGTCACACTTAGTCATCTATTTGTGTGTCTCGAGTGTATTGTATGCTTCGAACACAACTGATTCTGTTGTACAAACATACGACACTATACACACTGATTCATCTATTTGTGTGCTTCGAGTGATTGTATGCTTCGAACACAACTACACACTTAGGCATCTATTTGTGTGCCTCGAGTGTCACACTTAGTCATCTATTTGTGTGCCTCGAGTGTATTGTATGCTTCGAACACAACTCATTGTGTTGTACATACGTGCGACGCTATACATACTGATTCATTTATTTGTATGCCTCGAGTGTATTGTATGCTTCGAACACAACTGATTCTGTTGTACAAACATACGACACTATACACACTGATTCATCTATTTGTGTGCTTCGAGTGATTGTATGCTTCGAACACAACTACACACTTAGGCATCTATTTGTGTGCCTCGAGTGTCACACTTAGTCATCTATTTGTGTGCCTCGAGTGTATTGTATGCTTCGAACACAACTCATTGTGTTGTACATACGTGCGACGCTATACATACTGATTCATTTATTTGTATGCCTCGAGTGTATTGTATGCTTCGAACACAACTGATTCTGTTGTACAAACATACGACACTATACACACTGATTCATGTATTTGTGTGCTTCGAGTGATTGTATGCTTCGAACACATCTACACACTTAGGCATCTATTTGTGTGCCTCGAGTGTCACACTTAGTCATCTATTTGTGTGCCTCGAGTGTATTGTATGCTTCGAACACAACTCATTGTGTTGTACATACGTGCGACGCTATACATACTGATTCATTTATTTGTATGCCTCGAGTGTATTGTATGCTTCGAACACAACTGATTCTGTTGTACAAACATACGACACTATACACACTGATTCATCTATTTGTGTGCTTCGAGTGATTGTATGCTTCGAACACAACTACACACTTAGGCATCTATTTGTGTGCCTCGAGTGTCACACTTAGTCATCTATTTGTGTGCCTCGAGTGTATTGTATGCTTCGAACACAACTCATTGTGTTGTACATACGTGCGACACTATACACACTGATTCATGTAATTCGGGCGTGGTTACATGCTTCGGTGCTCAATACGAACGTCTGGCCAAACAAGCAATGCCGTACGCGGACATTCCTCACCTTGCATGCGTCCCGACGCCACCTTGCATGCGTCCCGACGCTACACACGTTACTTACTTGTCTGCTAAAGTAATCCATGGTTTAATTTGGTCAACAGCCACTACTGTTCGCTGTTTACGTCTGCCTCTCAAATCTTCTACTTCGTACCGCTCATTGGGTAGAACGGTCACGTTTCTGTACGGTCCCCGGAACTTTGGATATAGCTTTTTAGTATTGCCAGTCGCAGATATACTAGTAATTCGAACTAAGACCAAAATTCCAGGGGGATATTTTAGATCCTTTGCCCTCTTTGAGTCGAACTTCTTCTGTTTGCCTGGTTCGTCATCTATTTGCGCATTCACCTTCTCACGAATTTCTGACAAATCTAATCGGTCAATATCTTCTGCAAGTTCGCTCAGAAGAAGACTCTCCGACATGGAACGTGGCCTTGTACCAAATAGTACTTCAGACGGGGTCAAACCGATTGCTCGATTGACAGTTGTATTCATACCCCTCTGCACAGTTTTGACTTAAGTATCGCAGGTTTCATCTTCCCTGCCTCCATTCAAGGCAGATAATGAACCCAGTATTGGCCGTTGGCACGTGGGGTGGCAACCGCGTTCAAAATATGTTTAATTCCATGTGTTTGACAGAACATTTTAAATGTGTGATCTCGAAAACTAGTACCTCGATCTGTGATTATACGCAGTGGTACCCCAAAAATGTCTATCAACCCGCTTAGGGCTTTGATAACATAGCGTGTCTTAGTATTGTTAACAGCCTCAATGAGAGTAAACTTTGTAAACTCATCTACTATGACAAGTACCTGAGTGTTCTGCTGTTTACTACGGACAAACGGGTCTACATGATCTAGATGTACAGTGTGAAATGGTACTGCTATCTTCTCAATGGGATGAAGTTGACCTGGTTTCTATCCGTATGGCACTTTATAATAGAGGCAGTTTAAAGATGAACTTACATATTTTGTGACAAATCGACGCATTCCCGGAAAATAATAATTTTCTCGTATTTTCGCTAAGGTTTTGTCGACCCCAAAGTGACCTATATCATCGTAGCACAATTTACAGATCTGCCACCGGTAAGACTTCGGTACTAACTACTTTGTTGAACCGTCTTCTAACCGTCTATATACCTTTCCATTTTTAAATGCATACTGGGAGCAATATTGTTTACTGACAGAACTGTTGTCCTTTTTCATGAGAAGCTCTCGAATCATGCAGGTTGTCTCGTCCTGGAGTTGCGCTGCCAACAGCCATTCACCCTCTGTTACGTTTACAACCCCTAACACAGTTTTTGGTGGGTTCCGGCTGAGACAATCTACATGATTAATTTTAAGGCCAGGACGTTACTGGATATTAAAAGTATAATCTTGCAGTTCTAACCAACACGCGTGGAATTAAGTCTTTCTTTTCTGCGGTACTACGTATTGCAATGCAATCTGTCATTAGAGTGAACTGTATGCCTACCAAATAAACGCAAAAATGGCGGAACGATTCGATAACTGCTCAAGTTTCAAGTTGATAAGAATGATAATGTTGTTCAGCAATTGACGTTAGATGATGTCAATTTAGTTTGTGAAAATTTCATAGATCACCCGTCTGTGTTGGTGATTAATAGCCCGAATGGTTTAGTCATAACGAGGTTATCCGACGGTAACGAAATACCACTGAATATGAGTAATAAATACTCCGTAAATAGTGTGGACGTCAAGAGTTATCTGATAAAAACCTTGAGCCAAATCGAGTGTAATAAAGTATCGATGACCACCCATACGATCAATCTGATCTTCAATTAATGGAAGAGGGAACTTGTCCTTTTTGGTGATTTTTGGTATGGAATGCATCTGAATTTGAGATTTTCCCGATGTATTTTTAAATGCCTTACATATCAAACAATTATCAATAGTAATATAACAAGGGCGAGACATACTTACCGATAATCTTGCACACGCCAAGGGTCGAATGCTGGTTGCAATGAAAACTGTCCCGAGGGCAGTTTTCTAAGGGCAACCAGCACGATGACCCTTGGCACGGGCAAAATTATATGTAAGTGTGTCGCCCGCACTTATATCTTGAAGATTATTACACAAAACCTATATACGAATTATGATTTAAAATTGCTCTAATAACGGCGAAAAATTCAAGTTGCCTGTTTCTTGTATTTCCATAGTAGCAACACCAATTTGTTCAAACAAACAAAAAATCTGTCACGGTTTCAGGAATATGCAAAAAATGAACAGTTTGCGCTTCGGGGAGGCTACTCAAGGTGAAATTAATCTAGCAATTGATAAGGTAACGCCAGAGAATACGAAGAGGTCAAATTCTTATGTATGGAAACAATTCATGGAGTTTTGTAGTGAGCGGAGATATGAACTGGCGAAAATAACACCCATTGGAAAACTTGCTGAAATAATGAAAGATTTGGGCTACAATATGAAGAAGCGGAGTGGAGAACATTATAAGAATCGGTAATTAAAACTATATGGAATGTCACCGCAAAGCAGCTGCAGAAATTGTACTTTGAAGATTTCGGGATAAAATTTGACCCATTTAGTGACCTGGAGTTCAAACAAAGCCGAGAAGCTCGCAACGCAAAAAGGCATGAATTGCAGAAGGTTTCTGAAAAACGAAAATGCAGTTCGTCAGCGCTCACTGATAACGAATACAAGAAAATTGTTAGTACGTTATTTGATGAGGATACACCGGATGGGCTGCAAAAGAAATTTTATTACATTGCTAGTTATGAATTGGCTTGGCGAGGAAGAGAGGCTGCAGTGGCACAATTGAATTATTTTCATGAAGAAGTGAACAATTCCGGTATATGGTCTGGAAGACTAGAATACAATACTGTATTTAGCAAAACGGCGCAAGATGGAAACCGCAAATTAGCAAACAGCAAATGGCTGGTAACTAATAATGAAAAGCCTGAATTTTGTCCTGTACGGTAAGAGTAACTATTTAGAATAAACTAATAGGCTGTATTTAATATCATTCGGATATTTCAGGTTATTTAAGAAATTAATGAGCAAGAGGGGGTCTAGAATTACTACAAATCGACTTTTCTTGACTCCCAATCCATTGTGGAAGAACGCGTATTCAGTTGGTTGGTACAAAAATTGTCCTGTTGGCAAAAATCAACTAGGCAATTGGACCAAATCTGGTGCTGAGCAAAAATCACAAACCATTCTTTGAGATCCACAGCTGTTTCAAGTTTAGCAAGAGAAGGTTTTGGCGAACAGCAGCCGATAAAGATGACAGGGCATGTTAGCACAGCTTCCATTAAGCCCTACCTCCAGCTGGATGAATGTCATCACGCCAAAATGGTAGAAAAAATAATGAGACATCAGACACCATCTACTTCTTTCTCGACTTCTACAATTTCAAACATACAGAATCTCTCAACAGTTCCTGACGAAGACCGTGATTGTGCTGCAAAACAACCCAAAATTATAAACTTTTACAATTGTAATTTTCATAACAATCAGTTTTGATTTTTAGTAGTTTGTAGTGTGCCTAGGTTATTGTTATTTTCTTGTAATAATAAACTTTCTAAGAACGCAAATATGCAAAACTATTTTGCTTCTTTATTACTGCGTCATGCAGTTCTACTTCCTGATATTTCTAAATTTTAATCATGACACCATCCACGGGGTTAATAATCAGCCCTAGGGCGCGTATCGCTTGATAATCATCCCTAGGGAGCTTGTCAGGTAATCAGTTCGGGATTGGTCGATTTTCAAAAAATGCATGGTTCTCGTTGGATGATATCAGTCATGTGACAGTTGTGTGTAATAATCAACAAAATTACAAACAGTTCTTGACATTTTCGGAAAACAATAAAGTTCGTAAGTTTTGTCAAGTGATTTTGTCCAACATAGATGTTTTAAATCGGTATGAACGTGGTTAATGACGGTTCAAACCATTGTATTTGGTACAGCTGGTAAATAGCGCGATCGATGGTTTCTTTGAATTTTTCGGTAGAGAATATGTCATATGTTTTGACAATATCTGGGTCAAGTGCGTTGGAGCGGAGTGCGGCAAGTGTTTTGTTCATTTCCCGATCAAGTTGTTGAGTCACACTGAGCCACTCTGTATACAAATCAACGTTATAAATGACTTTGTTTCCCGAAGCCGATAGCGGTGGAGATGACGTTACACACGGTGGGTTACGAGAGAAGAAATCAGCATGTTTCATCCGCTTTCCGTCAAGATAAACGATATCGAAATCAAAAGCTTGCAGAAATGCCTACCAACGAATTGCAGTCGGTTACCACAGTAAAATGCCTTTACACTAGAAAATGTCTGAAATGTTTAACCGCATTAACGACCGCTAAAGTTTCAAGCTCGTACGATGGCACTTCGACTCTGGGCCGGTGGTGCGTTTACTATAATACGCAATCGGGTGTAATTTTCCGTTTTGCCTTTGTAATAAAACAGCTCCATAACCGTCACTGCTAGCGTCTGTCCTGTGTGGAGTTCAGTAGGGAGATTTGGATCGAATATCATGAGGTTCTGATGTTAATAAATCAATAATTTGATATCATGCATCATCGTGTTTCACTGTCCAAGCTATTTTCTTTGCCAATGACGTGGTTAATCGGCATAACGGTTCTGCGATAGAAGAAAAATTCTTAATAAACTGTCGAAAATATGAAGCTAGACCTAAAAATTGACGAACTTGTGTAGGAGTGGTCGGAATTGTGGAATTTACAAGAACAGTTGTTTTACGAGGATTAGGACGTACATTTCCCGATTTAATAAGATAGCATAAGTATTCAATTTCAGTTTTAAGAAATCTACATTTCTTCAAATTAAACGAAAACCCCTTATCAATGAGTGCTTATTAACAATACGTAACCGATCGAAACCTTCGGTAATCGAAGTTGAGTGTATTAAAACATCAATGTAAACGATGGCGATGGTATTGCGTAAATCTCCGAGCGCTTTATCAATACATCTTTGATATACAGCTGCCCCAGTCTTACCCCAAAGTGCATTGTCAGATATTCAAATTGACCATCAGAAGTCACAAATGCTGTCTTTTCTATGGATTCAAGGTGCACCGGAATCTGATGAAACCCCGAGGCCATATCTAGTTATGTGAAGCACGTCACTCCGTGGAGCCTATTACTCTGGTCACTAATGACTGGTAAAGGGTAGTTATCGGGTACAGTATTAGAATTTAACTCTCAATAATCCACACAAATACGACCAGTGCCGTCTTTATTCTTCACAAGAAGAATAGGGCTTGAAAATGGCGAACAGCTAGGTCGGATTATATTTGCATTTACCAGCTCAGAAATTTTATTTTCAACTATCTCACGTTTGAAGGAAGCAAGACGGTATAGTCTTCTTTCAACAAACTTGTAGTCAGTGTTGCCAACTAACGAATTTGTGAACCAGCTAACCGCAGACTTCACAATGGCTCAAATATGGCCAAATTATTTAAATTCAAATAAACGAGTTACGGAACAAATATGTTTTTGAATATTTATTATGAAATAAAACAATAAGTTTAACATATATATAAAAAATTCTAAACATAAGATAAAAATGCAAATAAAATAAACTATTAATCTTAACGGCAAAATAATTCATTTTCACTAAAATCAAAACTTGGTTTGGTCAAACAGAAAAAAAAATGTCTTTAAGTGACTATTAAATACTTATTAGGTCAATGTCATCATCATTATCTTGTCGATGTTCTTGTTTAAAAGAAAACATTTCTTTGGTGCCGATTTTCGAAATCGTATGACTATGCCCATCTGGCTAAATAATCTTTCGACTTCAGCATTTGAGCTGGGTAAAACAAGAAAGTCAAAAGCTAAATCAACCAACTCTTTGAAGGCACATTCACCACTGGCAGCTTTGTACATTTTTACTTCGACCCAGAATTTAATGGTGTCAGTGGGATTTGTCCATTTAATACAATGCAAATTATTCCACTGGTTCATGAGTTTGTCAATGTCGGATTCCTTAGTCCCAATGTACTCAGCTAATTCAACAATTGACAATTTCATAGGACGTAGGTAATTGTCTACTGATAATAAATTAATTTTCTGTAAAACAGATAAATTATCAGGCAGTCTTTCTGGAATCTATTTTAGGAGTTTATAGGTGAAGTCAGTACAACGTCTTCTAGATCTCACGCTTCACATCATTAAGCACTCTGTTCAATTCATGTCCCAAATATGGATCAGAATCCAGATACTAATCCACGTTATCCTTAAAAATGTCAGCTCTAGCGGTAGGATTAATTATTTTACTGACAAGAAACCGATATAGAAACACCAAACTGTCTAATTGTTTGGTGTGGTCAACATTTCGACTTTCGAAACATTTGGTTACTTTTTGAACCTCATGTAAAATGGACTTCGAGTAAAGATTAGTTTGATCCGATAACATATTGTAGATTAATTTAGCAGAATAACAAGTTTTCCATACTAGATTTAAATGCAATTTGAGCTCTCTCCACTGTTCCAAAATTCTTCTTATTGCTGGTTCAATCGATATCCATCTTGTCTGGGCCGTTTTTGGCGTTTTTAATGGATTGTCGGCATATCTTAAATGGGAGAGCCGTTCACCATTAATGTTAACTCCTACATTTGACCAATCTAGTTTTTTAAAAACACCTTTCAAGGCCAGGGTGAACAGTTTTGGAGATATTGTGTCTCCCTGTCTTATTCCTCTGTCAATAGATACTTTGTTTGAGTCTTCATGGAGTCTAATTGTAGCCGTCGCTTGTTGATACCTATATGTATTTTAGAATGTTTTTGTAGCGGTAGTCTATGCGTGCTTTATCCAGTTCGTCCATTATTGCCCAGTGTTCTACGGAGTCAAAAGCTTTCTCGTAATCTACGAAAGCCATATGTACTGGGAAATTGTATTCATTTGATTTTTCCATTAGTATTTTCAACGTTAGTAGGTGATCACTTGTACTATAGCCTTTACGAAATGCCGCCGCTCGACGGGTTGGTAGCAGTTTAATTTTCTCTCTATTCGGTTTGTTATTATACGCCTAAACAGTTTATAGACTTGGGATAATAGATTTATGAGTCGGTACTTCTTTAGAAGCATTCTGTCTCCTTTTTTGAATAGAATTATTATTATGTTGTTGCATGTTTCTGGTATAGCCTGTTGTTCTAAGCATTGGTTAAACAGAAGTTTAAAAAAAATAAATAACAATTAGTCAAGAATGGAACCCTATGGTGATAATTTGTTTCAAACATAATGTTTCATACACAGCGTGATCAGAATAATGTGTAACAAATGGGCAACTTTTTTATTATCCATTTATTAGACTAATGTGTGCATCTGCTAAAACTCAATATGCACTTGCTAAAATTTATCTTAAAAAAATTAATAACACACTATCTGAACATCAACGAGAATTCAAAAGAATGATAATATTTAATGTACATGTTCTTACAAATATTTAGAAAGAAGTTGTTGAAGTTTCCTTCTTTATTATTATTTTGTATGTTTGCTGTTTTTGATTTCTAAATATTTGTTATAACATATCACTTAAAAATTATTGCATTGTTGTCGAGGTTCGGCTCGTTTATTATTATTATATTTTTTGTTAAGATGCATTATTTTACGTTGGACACGAAAAATTCTGATTTTAACACTAATTTCGATTAACATAATTTTCTGGTTGCTAGGTAAGCGAAACTTTTAAGTTTGAAGTACAGCTTTATCATATTCGATAATCAACTTTGCAATATCTCATTTTTCGCAATACACCGGGTGATACGAAGAAAATATAAAAAACAGAGAAAATGGTTTTTCAGTGTAGGTGGCTGTGACTTCGTATATAATACTTTCTTTAAATTCGAAGCAACTCTTCCAAATAACATTTTTGTGTATTTTGATCAATAGGGGCGCTTCACTCTTGAGCCATTTTCATAGTTTTGAACCTCCGCCGTATACGATAGAAGATATTTAAATTTTGGCAAGTGCATTTTAGGTTTTAGCAGATACAGGAACTTTTATCGAGAAAACTGTCCGAATAAATGAATAATAAAAAGTTTTCCCTTTGTTATTCATTATTCTGATCACGAGGTATATTGATGTGCCATATGGCCATATTTCCAAATAACTATTTATAAAAAAATGTCTAGCTTAAAAAATAAGGATTTGTTGTTGCTTGTGAAGAATCTGTACTATTTACAGAATTTATAGAAGAAGAAATTATATTTTGAAACGGCTTACCATGATTTTACTTTTTTATAGAAAACTAGCTAAATAAATGCTGCAAAACAGGTTAACATTTTGTTGTGAACAATCAATACAATTGAACTGTTAATCAAATACCTACCTTTAGAATAAAAGCAGCTTCTTTTGTATTAGTTGGTTCAATATGCATTTAAGAAATTGAAGTTCAAGAGTGTAATTTAAGGGTTAAACAGGATTTTACAATTTCCAAGTTTTGGGAACACGGAAAAATTAAGCATTCCTTAACTTTATAGGTTCTATAATAACATTACTGCCGGGATTATAGAGGTAGACATTAAAGAAATTCATCTCTAAGGTTTCCACAAATCGCAAATGACTAACATTGCGGAGTTTATCAATCTGTTTTTGAGAGTTCATTAGACGGGATTAAAATTACATGGAGATTCTGTCTCAAGCTTAACATTGTAGTTACGGCTGATGGGCCAAACAACACACTACAAATTATTTTTATGCTAAACTGGGGAAATGTACACATTTGTATGGAACTGCAGAGCAACAAGTTTGACTTTTCATCTACTAAAAATAAAATTGCCACGAATTTAAGATTATTGAAGTTACTAAAATACTAATGTGGAACTGTAAGGTGAATATGATCCTTGTTGAAGTCACACAAATTTCTAGCAAATGTTGGTAATCTTTCAGGATTTGACGTCACATACATACAAACAAGGAATTCAATTGCTTGAAGTATTTAGGTATTAAATATGATAAATATTTATACCATCGGCTTTTTTTTCGCGGCCTTTTATGCCCCGGCTTTTTTTTTCGCGGCTTTTTATTCCGCCACCCCTTAAATAATGCTTCAATACTAAAATCTTCAAAATCGTTTGTAGTAAGTTGTCAAAGACAGTACTATGTCCTTGGAATGTAAGTACGGGTATTCATAGGGTGCATCATTCATACTCAGGATAATGGGGTTGTTGTTAAAAATAATGTTAATTAGGTTTTTCTTGGGACACGAAAGTGATTATCTCTTAGAAAGCAAGTTACCTCTAGAAATAAAATATAAATACCCTGCGACCCAAATGAGTTTGTTAGTTCGAAAAAGAAATTTGCAAGTGAACAAGTGAACATGGCGTTAGAGTTCGTATCCAGTGAGAAAGGCAAATCGAAGTTGTGTTTTAAAAGTTTTCTGTTTATCAAGGATAAACAAGTTGATACAAAAATGTATTGGAAGTGCGAGCACTCCAAGAAAATGAAGTGCAAAGCCCCTGTGATTACTATAAATAACCTTGTGTCGTCAAGTAATAACGACCACAACCACAATGCCGACGCAGCGCAGCTGGAAGCCAATAAAGTTATACAGAAAATAAAGGAAGTTGCAGTAAACACCAGAGATCCACCCCAGTTCATAGTGTCCCAAGCTCCTGTTGGCTTGGGAAATGCAGTTGCAGCTAAGTTGCCATCAGTTAACAATATTAAGCGGGCCGTAAGGAATGACAGGACTTCAGGAGGAGATAATTTTTCCAGAAGAGTTTACAGTTACTGAAAACGGCGACTATTTTCTAGTGTACGATTCAGGACCAATAAAAGATCGAATACTCATTTTTTCAACCGCTCGTAACATCAACCTTCTGGCGACGGCCCAACACTGGTATGCGGACGGTACTTTTAAAGTAGTTCCACTGCTTTTTCTACAACTCTACACCATACACGGAATACAAGACAATGTAGATATACCTTTAATCTATGCTCTCCTACCCAGTAAGACGGAACAAACCTACTTAACTCTTCTTCGAGAAATAAAAAACCTACTTCCCGATGGCGTCGCCCAACCACAGACCATCATGACAGATTTTGAAGTAGCAATGATAAATGCCATACGAATTGAGTTCCCGCAAACCGTACATCGTGGATGCTTCTTTCACCTTTGTCAAAGTATTTTCCGCCACATTCAGGAAAACGGCTTAAAACGGGAATACGAAACAAATCCAGATGTTGCGTTGACGTTAAAACTGCTTCCAGCCTTGGCATTCGTTCCAACGCGAGATGTAGTTGATGCTTTTGAGAACTTTTGCGAGCAAACTATTTTTTCCCCTGAACTGCAAGTTATTGTAGACTATTTCGTGGATACGTGGATCGGACGCCCTCAACGGCGTGGGCGCCAGCGGCGCCCGCCTTTTCGCGCTCAACATGTGGAATTGCTTCGATGGTGTACAACATGGACTTCCGAAAACAAACAATTCAGTGGAAGGGTGGCATCGAGGTTTCCAAATGCAACTGTCTGCAGAACACCCAAACATCTGGAAATTTATTTCGGCATTAAAGAGGGAGCAGAGTTTGAACGAATTACGGATAGAACAATATATCAGCGGTCAACAACACACCATAAGCCGAAGAATATATCGTGATAGTGCAGAGAGACTTTTAAGATTAGTGAATAATTATGGACATGACAGAAATATATATGATTATGTCCGTGGAATAGCACATAACATATCATATTAAAAACATATATTTGGTTTTTAGAATTTTTTACTTAATCACATACATATATCTATTTTTTATTAATGTATGTGTATGTATTATCATTACCCTCATTTTACCTTGCGGTGTAGAGGCTGGTGCTTCATGTGCTTGCATCTGGCCGTACAATGCTCAACTTGCCCCGGATTCGGGATACAAAGTTGGAGCGCGCCTTTAGTTGGAGATGGGTTTTCCATACAAAAATTATTTTTTTCGAACTTAGTTTTTATTGTAGAAGGCCGGAGTGGAGAAAATATACAGTGTGTCCCAGATCGAGTGGAATTGCATGGGTAACTTTCTTATCATGGAAGATGGAGATTTGGTTAAATGGGCAAATGTTTTATGTTTTGCAGCTTTATATGCTGATTTAAAATCTGTTTGAAAAAGTTTAAAATATCGAACCCGTCAAAAAAAAAACTGAAAACTGTCATTTTCTTGTATGTCAAATATCATCGTAAGTATAAGAGTACGAAAAAGTTTTATATAAAAGTCACTGTTTTTGGTGAGAGCAATTTAAAATTGGTATCGAGCAAAAATTCAAGATGGCTGCTTTTGAGGTACTCGTATCAACTTCATTAAGTTAAATAGGCGCCATTTTGGATTTTTAGGTTACTGAATAGAATTTTTCATTCTCTTTTCAACGATGTAAGATAACCTATGATTGTATAAAAAATACCAGTAAAATTCATTGTTTTTACATCTTAATCAAGTAGGCTTATATGGTTCCAAACAAAATCTATTTAAAAAACAATAATCACATGAAATGTTCAAATATGCACTGGTAAAGGCTAGTGTAATTCATTGAACTATATAGAGGACTGGAAGGAGTACGCAGATGCAGGTTTGACACGAAACTCGGTCCGACTTGTTAGAAAGAGTGAGATGCTACTGTGTGGGAGAGTAGCTTTGTTTTACGCACATGGTGAAGCGGTGTAGACAAGCAGTTTAATCGAAATTTACTGTTTTAGTAGTTTTCTTTTGTTTATTTAGTATTACAGTGCATAAAATAAAATGGTAAGGTATTGTAGTGCGTATGGCTGTACCAATGAATGGAATCCTAATAGAGTTCACCGATTCCACAGGTAAGAATTTATGTATTTTAAGCTGGAAATGAAGTTATAAGACTATTCTATTTATTTGATTAGACATAAAGTGTTTTAAATAATTAAAGCATCATATAATGTATAAAGCAAAGTTTTAAGTATTACTTTCTGACATTATTTTCTACAGATTTCCAATAAAACGACCTGAAATATTAAAGCTGTGGATACAGGCAGTTCGTTTGGAAAATTTTAAGCCAAATGCAAACATGGTGCTATGTGATCAACATTTCACTGATAAGGACTATTTAGAATCCTCTCTAAATAAAAATCTTTTAAAGAAGGATGCCGTTCCATCAATTTTTAAATTTCCGGAACATTTACGGAAGAAGTCTGCAGTACCAAGAAAAATGGTTCGTCGTTCAACGTTATCCACCACAGAAGTACAAGTAAGTTAAAATGTTTACTACGTACATAGTTATATACTTATTAGTAGAGCAAGGATAGTTATGCACTTTAAAATTCAAAAATATGCATGCACTTGTGAGCGAAACATATAAAATATGCAATTGATACGCACTTTAAAACTTAAAATTTGCGGTAAACATTTTTTTATTTGCGGTTACATAATACACAAGAAAAAATGCCCAAACTTAAGCTAAACACATTAAAAATACAAATATTAATAAAACTAAACAATCTACATAATTTTATTTAACCATTTTATAATTAAAAATTGCTTTAGAATTATTTACAAATCATCCACTTTCTAAAGGGTAATGCAATTCAAGATTTCCAAAAGAGATGAGTAGTGGATTCTTGAAATTTATTTTCAAAGATTTTACTAAGCCTAATAGTCTGACCTGTTTACTTGCAAATTATTCTAAGTAAAAGCAAGGCATCCAATCCTCTTATAACTTTCATTTTGAGCAACTAGTTCTAAGTTGAAAAGAAAAATATTTTGTGAATCATAATTATAAACAACGCTAACTGTTTCTTAATAAGAGGAATTTCTGCAAGTTCGATACTTGACCCTTTACAATCCACAAAATACAAAAACAAAAATTGTATGTAATATGCCATACTACTAGCTGAAACCCGCGGCATATGCCGCATTTAAAATGTACGACAAATGTAATAACTTTTGTTGCACTAAAGAAAGTTTTAAAAGCACGCTAGAGATTACGCCGTTACTGTTATTGTTAAATAACTTGATTAATTATTATTTCTTTGTCATTTTAAACTGGCATTATTACTGCCTTTTACTACTATAAAGGAAGTATTGGATTCACCCCAAAAATTCGAAATTGAGTTTTCAACAGATCTTCACGTTTTAGAGTCCCCTGATCCCAAAAAACATATTTTTTTTCATTGGTCTGTCTGTCTGTCTGTGTGTCTGTGAACAGAATATCTCAAAAACGAAAAGAGGTATGGCATTGAAACTTCATATATAAGTTTTGTGTACTATGTAGATGAGACAGCAAGCTTTTGAAGAAAATCGCATAACCGGAAGTAGGTGTTTACTCTTGTGATTTTTCAGTTTTTTTTCGATTTTTTCAAAAACGGCTCTAACGATTTTTTTTTAATTTTACATTTTTCTTACATTTTTAATGTGTATTGATGTGAGATAGGTGATTTTCCAGTTGAATACTTCTAAAGTGGGTTTCTTTTGTTTTTTTTTTCTATTTTTTTTATTAACTCCTATTTTAAATAAAACACCCGGTATATTATTACATTTTTGAATTCACCTTAAAATTCTAGAGAAAATTTGTCTCTTCAACTAACACTCGATTTTGTACCGTTTTTGTAGAATTTGTAATTTTGAAAATTTTTAACAAATGGTTAAAAATTAAAAATGAAATTTTTGACTAATTATAAGATCACTGTAAAAGGAAGTTGTGTGAGTGTATCACACCAGATTATTATAATTATCTCTATAATAGCAACCATAAGTAACTGTTTATAATGTTTATATGCTAGCGAGTTGTTCTTAAATCGCTAGTGAATTAATAGGAACAAGAGATCAATTAAAAAACCAATTAGGGTAGGCTGTGATATATGTTATACGTTTGGCAGTACTGAAGTGTATTGTCAGTCTATGTCAAATTCGAGATTTGCAGGTTATATTTTATGTCAGTCTGTGTCAAACAACAAACAAAACCTAACCTACTAATCTCGAATTTGACATAGACTGACAATACACTTCAGTACTGCCAAACGTATAACACATATCACAGCCTACCCTAATTGGCTTTTTTATTGACCTCTTGTTAGATTGTTCTACAAGTTAAGAAAAGTGAAAGTTTTCCAGCGAATGTAAAAGTTTTACGTGAGCATGGAAGAATCACTTTTCCAATGTGTTGAACATGCAATTTTTCCGTGTAGTTGACAAAAATATCTTTTTAAATAATTTTCGTCAAAGTATGGAAGCGCAATGTTTACTGTACTGTATAAATACAGAGTCCGGCAACGAAGCAGGGGTGGAAGATATTTCTAAAACTATGAGAGTTACATGAATATTGTGTATATAAAAGTTGGAGGTACGAAAGTGGTGCACATTCTTAAAATATTTTTAATTATACAGGGTGTCGCAAAAAAGTATGGCGAATCAAACTTACTTTTTTTAAATAGAATGCCCTATATTTGGGTAGCTTAAAAGTTTTGTATTCAAATACTCATCACTTTCATATAAAGTTGTAAGGGTCTAAAGTCAACTGTTTTGGAGATATTAACGATTTTATGCAAAAAATGCTGAACTTCAGGCGACTGCTGTAAGCGACAGAAAACAATTGAATGAAGGAGAACGTTACCAAAAAATTATGATTTTTGTAAACTATCTTTCAAGTGTAAAATGGTGGATCTGGGTATTAATGTTATATAGGGTGCTCAATATTTGCAAATTTAATAATTTCGATTTTTTTTCAAATGGAACGCCCTGTATATTTTTGTATTTTTGAAGAGACCTTTTAATGAGCTTTCTTTTGATATGTTACTTCATACTTCTAAGTTCAACTGTTTTTCAGATATGTGTGTTTGAACATAAAAACAATTTAAACCCCTTAAGATGCTTTATTTCAAGGGATAAAATTAACGCCCTTAAAATAGTGATTTAAACGCATGATCTCTCTAAAAATAAAAGCACAAAACCAGGTTTAGAAAATATAAATTCAGTCAGTGTTGATACAGGAAATTATAAACACGAAAAAAAACGATAAATGCAGGAATAAATTATTTCCACGGTCAAATTAAATCAGATAAAAAAAAAACTAAAGTTAATACACCAAAATCTTTTACTTAATTACACTAAATGTTCAAATAGTTCTCCTTTCCTGCTCTGAGTATTAAAGCTGTACAGAGAATTCATAATCTGCAAATATAATTAGTTTGATTTATTTAAATGGAACACCCTGTATTTTTAAAAAGTACTTTTAATGAGCTTTCTTCTTCCACTTCATTTCCTATCTCAAAATTCGGTCGATTTTCAGATTTAATTTTCTCCTGCTTTTTTTCGCTTTTTTCCTTTTGGTTATTTCTAGTTTTGAGTTCTGGTTCAATTTTTGTATTTTAAGCTTGGTTTTATCTTTTGTTTGAAGAATTCAAGTGTTTAAATCATTATTTGAAAGGCGTTTGTTTTTTATCCCTTGAAGTTAAGCATCTTAAGGGGTTTAACTTGTTTTTTATGTTTAAACTCGCATATCTGAAAAACAGTTGGAACTTAAGAGGTATGAAGTAGCATATCAAAAGAAAGATCATTAAAAGAGCTCTTCAGAAATACAAAAATATATAGGGCGTTCCATAGGCCTTCTGGCCTGTAGTGCTGTTATATATATAGGGCGTTCCATTTGAAAAAAAATCAAAATTAAATTTGCAAATATTGAGCACTCTGTATAACATTAATACCCAGATCCACCATTTTACACTTGAAAGATAGTTTACAAAAATCATAATTTTTTGGTAACGTTTTCCTTCATTCAATTGTTTTCTGTCGCTTACAGCAGCCGCCTGAAGTTCAGGAATTTTTTGCATAAAATTGTTAATATCTCCAAAACAGTTGACGTTAGACCCATACAACTTGATATGAAAATGAAGAGTATTTCAATACAAAACTTTTAAGCTACCTAAATATACGGCATTCTATTTAAAAAAAGTAAGTTTGACCCGCCACACTTTTTTGAGACACCCTGTATAATCAAAACTATTTTAGAAATGTGCACCACCTTAGTACCTACAACTTTTATATACGCAATATTTACGCAACTCTCATAGTTTTAGAAATATCTTCCACCCCCGCTTTGTTGCCGGACCCTGTATAAATTAACCATTATACATTATAGAATAGAGCTTACTTGAAAATGGATGAATCTGTTATTAATTCATTTAGTTCATTTTTAGGTGAAATCAATATGATTTTGAGCAGTTATGAAAAGTATCAAAAAGTCACTTTTTTAATGTCACCAATGGCAATGTGAAAAAATAATACATTATAAGAAAAAGAAAAGCATAATTTTTCCCAAGATGTGAGTTTGCAGCTCAAGGGCGATGCCGAGCACAAATACACAGAGGGAAAAATGGTGTTCTGCCCTGCCGTGTATATACAATTTTTTCAACCGCCAGGATCAGAACCATAAGAAACGTATGCTGTGGGTGATTGGGTGAAAAGAATGGTCCAATAATGTAGGTACCTAATATGCCTGCCCAAATATTTAGCGCAAACCGTTGCTGGAAACCTCTTATGCGAAATACATTGGGGTTTTCAACTGCCCAGTAATGATTGTTGTGCTTGTTAAATAAGTACCCCTCAAGTAAAAGCTGCTTCCTCCATCCATAATACTTTTTTTGTAAAATCTTCATCTGCTTCAATTTGCTGTAGCAGCCACTGGCTAAAATTCGTTCTTTGCAGAAAGTGGTTTTCTTGTAGAGCATGAACTTTTGAATAATGAAAAGTGTGATAATGGTCCCCTTTTAAAATTCTATGCACTAAACTGCAATTTATACCAAGCTCTTGGGCGATTCCATGTTTGCTCATACCTGGTTGATTTTCCACGACTGCAACAACTTGATCTTCTAATTGAGCAGTCCTGGTTGTTTGTGGTCGCCCATGGTGGTTGTAATTTAATTCAACACGACCAGTTTCCCGCATACGTTGCTCAAGCCGCTGAAAAACATTTTTATCGGGATGACGACGATTGGCATAACGCAACGAATATTCTAGAGCAGCATTTCTTAAGTTTCCATTGCATTCACCAAGAATGAGGTACATGTCACAATATTCGTTATAACTAAACATTACAAATGATCTTTAAATTTTGACATTAAAGTGACATTAAATCATTGGCACAAAACACATTTGCTCAATACTTTTTGCAAATTATCAATCTGATAGGTTGCCAGCTTCATTTTATTTCATATTTTAATAATTTTTGAAACATTTAAAACATTGTATTTAAAAACTCTAGCAACTTTTGGCAAAATAAATTTATTTTTACAAGATTATACTGGGTTTGCAATATTTTGAATATAGAAATTTATAAAATATAGTTCAGCTTGTCATTTTCAATCTGCCCACTTTGAACCCCCATATCTTATCAACGGGGTCCCTGAGATATTTTTTGTATTTAACGTACGAATATAACCAGGTACCTAAATAGCAAATCTAAACCTTAAAATTGTTCTTTGTACAGGATTTCGTATGAAACTTGATGGAAAGCACTCGTGAAAGGTATCGGTAGTTCAACAGCTGTATCCACATGATTTTGGACAACGGATTCAATATTGTCAATGGTTTATGGTCCTTAACTTTTAGACTGCACATTTATGTTGAAACCAGTTTGCACCCGCTCAAAGTTGGAGTATGGGCAACTATGTCACAAAGGCGAATTATTGGCCCAATTTTTTTCCACGATACAATAAATGCAAAAAGATGTAATAATATTTGACAACTATTTACAAAGTATTCAAACACATTTCTTAATTGGAAGTATTTACTTTGGTTCTTAATATTAAAAATAATATGTTTTATTAACTATCATTATTTTAAATAAATTGAGCAATTTAATTAATTCTCAATTTTATTGCAATTTGTCATCTCAATCTTATCTCCTGTAGAGAACTATCATTCAACAGCAAACCGGGATCGCCTAACTGACACATTGTTGATGCAATGAAACCAGAATTTGTTGAATTACTTAACCTTTCAGTAGTTGTCATTTCAGAATATATTATACAGTGTGTCTCACCGACTATGAGATATAGCAAAATTAACATTGGGAATTTACGTAAGGATCAACTATTGCTTTGGCCGGATCGAGAATTGTGATTGGTCAGAAGTGAAACAATCATTGAATTATTTTGTTGTCACAACTGTGCTTTCGTTTATAATTGTGGGTAACTTTAAAATTTTCCCAATACAAATTTTATTAATATTCATTGGACTGTAAAATATTCCTGTTGTTATCAAAACTGCTGTCTGTTGGTATGCCTAGAATTCGTTCACTAATCTTACTTTCTCATTTTTATGCGCGCGCAGTAAATTTGGCACTGTCAAATTTGCGTGTGTAACTTTCCATAAATAAAGAAAAGAGAACTTTCGCCTTATTTGTTTACATTTTATTTAAAATCAGCCATTTTCAAGAATAAAACCACACTTGGCGAATTTATTTGGTAAGAATTCATATTGCTATATTTTATTTTTTAATAATTGTAGCACGACCTTGCTACTTTTAGGTTAAGCTGAAAAAATGGTTTTCTCTGATGAAGGCAATAAGTTTATCGTAGAGGCTGATTTTTATTCTGGAGAACGTGATGAAAATTGTGTTTGGATATATTTATCTCAATCTTGTTATCAACAATTTGAAAAACAGTTCTCTAACATCGTAGTGCCACGTTCCGTAGAACATGTAAAAACGGCAAATGTAGAGGGACACCACTTAATCTGCGGTCACTGAAGACATCTTGCAAGATATTTGAGATCGAATAACCACGAGTCCTAATAAATCTTTAACACATTTGTCAGCTCAAACAGGTAAATTGACATGCAATGGTGTTCTTTAATAATTAAATTATTGTACATTAATTTTTTGTAGGCGTTTTGTACAGATCCTGTCCTGTTAAAAAGATGTGCAAAAAATGCTGCATATTATGCACCATTAGATGTTCCGCTACACAAGAGCTGTTGTGATTGCAGTAAATACCATCACACCAAGAATATTGGCCAATGTGTTTAACGATAAAACGTAGGGTTAACATGTATTTAGAACATGATCGAAGGCAATTTGAGAAATTTCTGTGAAAAATAATTATGTAACTGCTGAAATGATTAGTTTACTAACAAATTTACATGTTTTTTTAAATGTTACTTGAATACGTATGCTATTGTAATTAAGCAGGGTGCCTGACGTGTAGTAAACGGACACACGAGAGAGGTTAAGTATTTATGTATAACTGTAAACAATGTATTTTATAATAAAAAGTTTTGTCTTGTATTCTGTGGTTTTGTTCAAGAAAAAATTGTTAATTTAAAATAAGATAAACAATGGTATATCCAAAAACTATTTTTAAAATAAAATAATGGAAAGAAATTACAAATATGTTTTACGAATTTTATAACAAAACAGATTTAACTAATTAATTAAATGCTCAAATGTGTTTCCATTCACTACTAAACAGTGACTTAGTCTGTCGTAAAAGTTGTAACGTACATTATTTAACATTTGAGGCGTTATATTAAAATATGCTTCTGTAATAGTCTTTAAGGAAATCTAAATTTGCATGTCGTCGCGAGCTATAAATTTTTGACACATCCAGTTTCTCGGAATGGTTTTACAATTCGCGCTACTGTGTCCTTGGAAGGAATTGGCCGATCATTGTAGTACGCACTAACAAGATCTGAAGTTCTTCTCAAGCTGTTACCGGCTAAATTCCAAGAAACTATTTGGATTTTTTCGTCTGTAGTGTAAACATTCATTGTAGGTAAATGTATCACTTATTATAAATGTTCAACTACGTGGATAACTTTAAAATTGTTTGATTTTATTATTCTAAACAAATTTGCTTAAATAGCTCAAATAACTTTGATTAGGTATTTGACAAAATTAATATTTTCTTTTGTTTTGCCTAATTAAACAGCATCCATAGATCATAGCCCTAGTTGATCCTTATATACTTTTCCAATGTTAATTTTGCTATGTCTCATAGTCGGTGAGACACACTGTATATACAGAGTGTCTCGCGAAGTTACCCCTGCACTTAAGGAGCATGTTCTTGAGATCATTTCAAGCAAAAAAGTTCATATGAACATGTGTCCTATTCTCAGTAACTACTCATTCTGCCATCAAAAGCAAGAAGGCGGTATCTACAAAAAACGCGTTTTGTGATAAATGGCGAAACGTAACTTATTGATATTTCATCACCATGCGGTACATAACCGTGGATTTTTTGTATTATAAGTATGAATTTAGTTGTGTTTTATATAAAAAGAAACAATATTCACCATTTATATCAAAAATAAAGAAATTGTAGCGAAAAAATGTAGATACCGCCTTTTAACTTTAAATTGCAACAATCGACCGAACACTAAATACAGATTGAAAAAGCGGCATCTACTTGACAATGTATAATAGAAGACATGATACTATTAATTTAATGAAACGGCAGTTAGCCGTATCTGAACATTTGCGACCACGAAAACAGAC